>LKCN02000006.1:1749914-1774910 GCA_001633055.2 Ophiocordyceps polyrhachis-furcata BCC 54312
CTAGTTCTAATAAATATATACTAGTAGTTCTTTCTTTATTAAATCGAATTCCGTCCGGATTTAATCTAATATTATACTAGTTTATCTCCTTCCTTATTACGAATCCCTCTAGCGAGATAGTAGCCTTATTTATATCTATATGTTCGTTAGAATTAGGGACGCAGCTATAGAATACGGAATAACCTGTTTCCGCATAAGCCCCTTTCTTACTACTAACTTAGCGATAGTTATAGTTATAATATAAGCAAACCCTTTTCTGCTAGATATTTTATATTATCCCTATTATAGTATATATTACCCCTTTCTATATAAGTATCGTGCCTTTTTAGATAGGAGATAGGAGTATAATAGAAGCAGTATAGAAAGGGAAGTAGATTATCCCTAAACTTAGTATAATAAGTATATAATATTATAATAAGTTTATACTAAGATTATAGCAATAATAGTTTAAAGGAGAAAAGGGGCGGCTATATATTTAGATTATACGGAGTTTAAGATAATTATATATTGCCTTTAGTTTAACCTAGATACCTTTAAGATTAGGTATATAGTTTATCTTCCTTTCTGTATAAACTATATATAACACGAATCGTCTACGCGTCTTAACGCGTGTCTGCCCCTAAAGGAAATAACCGGGGATAGGTATGCATAGACGAAGCATTTAATTATATAATAGGGCTATATTTAGGCAGTGCTCGTAGCATAATTAGATCGAACTTAGTCCGAGATTAGAAGCGGATTATAGGGAGATTAGGAAGATAAAGCAGGAGAAGAGGATTAGGATTAGGGAAA
Source organism: Ophiocordyceps polyrhachis-furcata BCC 54312 (assembly GCA_001633055.2). Classification (NCBI taxonomy): domain Eukaryota; kingdom Fungi; phylum Ascomycota; class Sordariomycetes; order Hypocreales; family Ophiocordycipitaceae; genus Ophiocordyceps; species Ophiocordyceps polyrhachis-furcata. The sequence goes on from LKCN02000006.1 coordinate 1,750,707, forward strand.
AGTATATATAAACTCTGCCTTCTTCCCCTATAAAAGGAAGAAGAGAAATAGATATAAGTAGATATTAATAGATTAAGGACCTAAGCTAACTTAAGCAGAGTCCTCTCTTATATTATACTAATATATATTAATGCCCTACCTATACTAATTAGTATTACTATTAGCTATTAATACGAGTCCTATATCTAATAAAATGCAGATTAGCTAGGAAATAGATACCTAGACCTAAGCTAGGAAACGACTTTTACCCTAGGAAGGAACGGACTCCTAGAGTTCGCGGTTTTAATCTCTTATAGTACTAGATAGTATAATAGCTGCTTAGAAGACTAAATCGACCTCGAATAATAATAGGACCCTTAGGAAGGAACGGACTCTTATAGCCCGCGGTTTTAATCTCTTAAGGACCCTAAATTATACCTAGAATATTTAGGAAGACTAAATCGACCTCGAATAATAATAAGATCCTTAGGAAGGAACGGACTCTTATAGCCCGCGGTTTTAATCTCTTAAGGACCTCGACTTATCCCTAGAACGTTTAGGATAATAATCGAGATACCTGGAGGGATTTATTTCTTTATCTAGGGAAACCTTCTCGATTATTCTTTTATTTTTGTTTTTTACTCTTTATAACTTTTAGAATACTTCGTTTTAATACTAACCCGAAATTAAATAGATATCGCCTCTATACTATGCTTATTTTCTTCCTATTTCGAAGGGATTACGTTTTTATATCCTAATTATTATATAATTAAACTATACTCGTTATATTTAGAAAGCAAGAATCTCTTTTATTAATTTAGCCTAGGCAAACTAGCAAATAAAAAATATCTGCCTAGCCGAATCTATCTAAAATTTTTATTACGCCTAGCTATGCTTAAAATTGTTTTTGCCTAGCTTTGCTTGCTTATTTTTTTTGCCCCTAGCTAAATTTCCCTGCTAATTTTATCCCTAGGAGCCTAGCTAGCAAACTATATTACGGGATTATTTTTTTATCCTAAACTCCTAATAGGCTTATATAGCTATACGAGCTAAATTAGTATACTCCCCCTTCTAGAACTCGTCGAGAGGATAGTTTATCTAGATAAACGCCGCTAGAGCCTATATAGCGCGTCCTGCTTCTAGTACTAGCTTTATATCTAATATTAGCTAAGAATTATCTCGATATCGGATAGGGATACTTACTATCTTATACTTAGATCCCTATAATAAGTAGCAGAAGCAACTCTTTACTACCGCCGAATCCTATTCCTAATAAGCGTTAGTCGTAGGCGGCTACTAAGCTAGACGGGAGATATACTAGTAATAGGGAACTATCCTTATTACCTCTTTATACGGACGCTTACGACTTAGGGTCTATAGGTTTTAACGCAACCCCCCTAGCGTTTTAGGCGTTTTTATTATTATCCTTAGCGTTTTTAGCATAGTTGCGTCTAGGAAAAGGCGATAACTTAGTATTATTAGTAGCAGCGTGCGTTTTAAAGCCCGAAGTATTAATAGTAAACTGCTAAACAAGGAGGCTAGGATACTTATATAAAATTAGCCTAATACTCTTAATAAAATATTGCGAAATTATTTAGAAATTACGATTAAATTAGCTAAAATTCTGCTTACTTTAATGCATACGCGGAGGAGGAACTAGAGGGATATCGCTATTATTGTTATCGTTACTACTAATAACTATTATCTCTCTTATCGAGGTATCTTCGCCCGAAGGCCTACTTTCTCTACTCCCCTGCCCGCCCCTACGCCCCCTCCCCCTGCCCCTACCCCTGCGCTTCTTAGCTAGCTTTAGTAGCATTTCTAGAATATTTTATTAGCCTTGCGTATCGATTTCGGAAGGTATTACTGCTATTTCTATTAGAGTTTAGTTATACTTACTTTTAATAGTAATAATAATGCTTTGCGATATTATCGGGAGTATAGAAGGAAGAAGAAAAGAAGAAGTATAAGAGGAAGAGGAAGAGAGGGAACGAATTTATTTTGCGGGGTAAGTTATATGTACGCGTACAAAAAGCGAGAAATACAGTAAGTACGCACTATAACCCTACTACCCTATAAAAGACCGATTCCTTTCCCTTTACCCTCTTTCTTTTACTATCTTCTTCTTTATATACTTGTTTATTTCCTATATAATTTCTTCCTTTCTGTTTTTTTTATATACTATTTCTTTTATGCTTTTCCTCTTCTTATTTATTTCTTTCCCCTATAACGATTCGATAATAAAAAGAGGACTACTAGTATATAAACTATATATAATACGAATCGTCTACGCGTCTTAACGCGTATCTGCCCCTAAAGGAAATAACTAGGGATAGGTACGCATAGACGAAGCATTTAATTATATAATAGGGCTATATTTAGGCAGTGCTTATAGCATAATCGGATCGAACTTAGTCCGAGATTAGAAGCGGATTATAGGGAGATTAGGAAGATAAAGCAGGAGAAGAGGATTAGGATTAGGGAAAGGTGTATATAAACTCTGCCTTCTTCCCCTATAAAAGGAAGAAGAGAAACAGATATAAGCAGATATTAATAGATTAAGGACCCGAGCTAACTTAAGCAGAGTCCTCTCTTATATTATACTAATATATATTAATGCCCTACCTACACTTTCTAATAGAGGAAGAGATAAGCAGATATTAATAGATTAAGGACCTAAGCTAACTTAAGCAGAGTCCTCTCTTATATTATACTAATATATATTAATACCCTACCTATACTAATTAGTATTACTATTAGCTATTAATATAAATCTTATATCTAATAATATATAGATTAGCTAGACTAGGTTGCTTATTTTTAAGCTAAGAAAGCTAATAGACCTCTTAGATATAAATAGACTCCTAGAGTATATAGTTTTAACTATCTAGGAACTTACGGCTATATCGACTATTCGGAGGAGTAATATTAAGACTAAGGAGGAATAGACTCCTATAGCCTATAGTTTTAATCCCTTAGAAACCTATCTCGATACTAGATAAAAATACCTATAAAATTAATACAAATCTTTATCGATAATAACTAGGATATTAGCAAAAACTATTATAAAAGGTAATCGATAATAACCCTAGAATACTAAGTTTGCTTAGGAGATTATATAGATTAACCTCTAGGATCTTATAAGAAAGATAAAAAACGCCTTAATTAAATAAATCGAAAACTAGGATAAACCTATCCTAAATATATATTAAGATCTAATTAATATTAAACTCTAGATTATGCATTTTATAAAATTATCTAGGAGCTCTAGTACTTTTTTCCTTAAGGATTTTTAGGATGCTTTCGAAAGATAGGATAAAAATATCTAGGAATTAGCAGATCCTAGAGTAATAAAATTGCTAAAAAGTTTCCTTAGAGGCAGAGGATTTTTTCTAGGACCTAGGAATATAAGAATAGGACCCCTTTTTATATAGATCTTAAACTAGGAATAACTCGAGTAATAGCTGCTTTTAATATATTAATAGGCGTAATTCGAAAAAGGCACCTAACTGCCTTACTATACCCTTTTATAGGGGATATAATAACCTCTAACTAGAAACTTACTAAATTCGAATCTATTCCTATTGCTAACTAGAGGGCAAATACTACTAATTTAGAACCCTTTACTACTATATCTAAGAGAACCTTTACTTATCCCCTAAATAAACCCCTAAATAACTTAATCTATAGAACTTATAATAGATAAGGATATTCCCTAAGGACGAACTTAATACCTAATATTATATTAATTCTAAAACCTACTTATATAAGATACTGCTTTTTTAGAACCTAACTAGAATAATATAAGAACTCTATAAAAAATCGCTTCGAGTTCGATTTAACTTTAGGAAAAGTCTAAATTAATCCCTTTTAAATTTTATATTAAGTTACCCCTAAAATCGACTCCTAATTTGCCTATCGATAATAATATTATAACTAAATTTACTAAAGTCTAGGATAAGATAAAGAACTTTATAGGAAAACTATATAATTTGCTTAACAATATTATCTATTTATTTTTTAATATTTGTTTTTTATTAAAGATTGCCCCTAGATACTTCTATTTAATTTTCCTTTATATTTAGACTAGCTAAGCATAGTAGTATTTTATAAATTATATTAAATAGCATAATACCTTTATAACACAATATAACTAACTAAAGAATTACTTCGAGTTAGATATTAATTACGCATACTACTTTACTAACTAGATATTAACTATATTTTAATCTATTCGCAGGATAAATTTAGAACTATCCCTATATAAGGTTCTCTAGAAACTATTCGATAAACTAGAGTTATATTAATAAGCCCTCGGAAAGGGATATAAAAGAGATACTCCCTTATATATAATAATTATTAATATATATTAAGGAGTACTAGAGCTTAAGTTTACGTTATTCTAACTAGCTAAAAATATTAAGAACTTATAAGCAGATTTGCAATCTATACTAGAAATATCGATTATAAAGAATAAAGCCGAATAGATATTATAATAAAGCGTAATTTATTATCTAGACTGCAGATATTAGAATAATATATAAAATCGGTTAGAAAATAGTTCGAGAATAACCCGAGTCTAATCCGATTTTAGACTAAATAAGAACTAGACTCGAAAGTATTTTATATATAGCAAGGTTAGTTGCTAGTCGACTAAATACCCGCTTAAAGAATAAAAGCAGGCGAAGACCTTATATATAGTATATTACGAATTTTTAGATAATAGCCCTTAGGACTTTATAGCTTATATTATAATATTTAAAGGACTTAAACTATATAATAAAGAATAGTATACGATTAATAATAACCCTAAGGATATCTTAAAGCAATAGGAGGCCTTTTAGTTCTGTGTAAACTATGCATAATACGAATCGTCTACGCGTCTTAACGCGTATCTGCCCCTAAAGGAAATAACTAGGGATAGGTACGCATAGATAAAGCATTTAATTATGCAATAGGGCTATATTTAGGCAGTGCTTATAGTATAATCGGATCGAACTTAGTCCGAGATTAGAAGCGGATTATAGGGAGATTAGGAAGATAAAGCAGGAGAAGAGGATTAGGATTAGGGAAATATATATATAAACTCTATCTTCTTCCTTTATAAAAAAAAGGGAAAAGAGAGAGATATAAGCAGATATTAATAGATTAAGGACCTAAGCTAACTTAAGCAGAGTCCTCTCTTATATTATACTAATATATATTAATACCTTACTTATACTAATTAGTATTACTATTAGCTATTAATACGAGTCCTATATCTAATAAAATGCAGATTAGCTAGGAAATAGATGCCTAGACCTAAGCTAGGAAATAACCTTTACCCTAGAAAGGAACGGACTCCTAGAGTTCGCGGTTTTAATCTCTTATAGTACTAGATAGTATAATAGCTGCTCGGAAGACTAAATCGACCTCGAATAATAATAGGACCCTTAGGAAGGAACGGACTCTTATAGCCTATAGTTTTAATCTCTTAAAGGACCTCGACTTATACCTAGAACGTTTAGGATAACTAAATCGACTTCGAATAATAATAAGATCCTTAGGAAGGAATAGACTCTTATAGCCTGCGGTTTTAATCTCTTAAGGACCTCGACTTATCCCTAGAACGTTTAGGATAATAATTAAGATACCTAGAGGGATTTACTTCTTTTTCTAGGATAACCTTCTCGGTTACTCTTTTACTTTTGTTTTTACTCTTTACGACTTTTAGAATACTTCGTTTAATACCGACCCGAAATTAGATAGATACCGCCTCTATATTACGCTTATTTTCTTTCTATTTTATAGGGATTATGTTTTTATATTTTAAATATTTTTATATAAATATATAATTTAACTATACTTATTATATTTAGGAAGCAAGAATTTCTTTTATTAATTTAGCCTAGGCAAACTAGTAAATAAAATTTATCTGCCTGGCTAAATCTATCTAAAATTTTTTTGCGCCTAGCTATGCTTAAAATTATTTTGCCTAGCTTTGCTTATTAAAATTTTTTTGCCTTCCCTGCTAAATTTCCCTGCTAATTTTATCCCTAGGAGCCTAGCTAGCAAACTATAGTATAGGATTATTTTTTCGTCCTAAACTCCTAATAGGCTTGCATAGCTATATAAGCTAAATTAGTATACTCCCCTTTCTAGAACTCGTTAAGAGGATAGTTTATCTAGATAAACGCTGCTAGAGCCTATATAGCGCGTCCTGCTTCTAATACTAGCTTTATATCTAATATTAGCTAAGAATTATCTCGATATTAGATAGGGATACTTACTATCTTATACTTAGATCCCTATAATAAGCAGCAGAAGCAACTCTTTACTACTGCTAAATCCTATTCCTAATAGGCATTAGTCGTAAGCGGCTACTAAGCTAGACGGGAGATATACTAGTAATAGGGGACTATCCTTATTACCTCCTTATGCGGACGCTTACGACTTAGGGTCTATAGGTTTTAACGCGACCCTTCTAGCGTTTTAAGCGTCTTTATTATTATCTTTAGCGTTTTTAGTATAGTTGTATCTAGGAAAAAGCAATAACTTAGTATTATTAGCAGCAGCGTGCGTTTTAAAGCCTAAGGTATTAATAGCAAACTGCTTAATAAGAAGGCTAGGATACTTATATAAAATTAGCCTAATGCTCTTAATAAAATATTGCGAAATTATTTAGAAATCGCGATTAAATTAGCTAAAATTCTGCTTACTTTAACGCATATATAGAGGAGGAACTAGAGGGATATTGCTATTATTATTATTATTACTACTAATAACTATCGTCTTTCTTATCGAGGTATCTTCGCCTAAAGGCCTACTTTTTCCACTCCCCTGCCCGCCCCTACGCCCCCTCCCCCTGCCCCTACCCTTATGCTTCTTAGCTAGCTTTAGTAGTATTTCTAGAATATTTTATTAGCCTTATATAACGATTTTAGAAAGTATTACTGCTATTTTTATTAGAGTTTAGTTATACTTATTTTTAATAGTAATAATAATGCTTTGCAATATTATTAAAAGCATAGAAGGAAGAAGAAAAGAAGAAGTATAAGAGGCAGAGAGGGAACGAATTTATTTTATAGGGTAAGTTATATACACGCGTACGAAAAGCGCGAAATATAGTAAGTACGCATTATAACCCTACTACCCTACGAAAGACTAATTCCTTTCCCTTTACCCCTTTTTTTTTTACTATTTTTTTTCTTTATATACTCGTTTATTTATTTCTTCCTTTCTATTTTTCCTATATACTATTTTCTTTAATGCCTTTCTTTTTCTTATTTATTTCTTTCCCTTATAATAATTTAATAATAAAAAGGAGGACTGCTAGTATATAAACTATATATAATACGAATTATCTACGCGTCTTAACGCGTATCTGCCCTTAAAGGAAATAACTAGGGATAGGTACGTATAGACGAAGCATTTAATTATGCAATAGGGCTATATTTAGGCAGTGCTTATAGTATAATTAGATTAAACTTAGTCTAAGATTAGAAGCGGATTATAGGGAGATTAGGAAGATAAAGCAGGAGAAGAGGATTAGGATTAGGGAAATATATATATAAACTCTGTCTTCTTCCCTTACGAAAAAAAGGGAAGAGAGAGAGATATAAGCAGATATTAATAGATTAAGGACCCGAGCTAACTTAAGCAGAGTCCTCTCTTGTATTATACTAACATATGTTAATGCCTTACCTATAAGTTCTTTTCTATATTAGTATTTATGCACCTTCTTACTAGATATAACCTGAAATTAGACGTAACGGAACCCGTACTAGCTTTGCAATTTCTTTTCGAAGATTAATATTCCTAATAGTCTTTTTAGGGAATTATAATTAATACTAGTGCTATATAAATTTCAACTACTAGATAAAATTAAGTTAAAGCCCTATAGAAAATAATACTATATCTTATAGTTAATAAAGTATCTGCTAGCACTAATTCTATTAAATTCGGCAAAGGATAAAGTATACTTATACTTAGTAATATAACTATTAAAACTCCGTTTAGCAATATTACTTTTTATATTCTTACTTTGCCTACCCTTTTTCTTCTTTTTTTAGCAGATATAGATCGCTTAAAGATTTTCTTTTAGAATATAATAAACGAGCTTATTAGCTACGATAAAACGCTACTAGTTATTTATAAATAAGGGTACCCTTAGTTCTTCCTTTAACTAGAAAACGCTATAATTTTATTCCTAACTAAATCCGAAATTAGGACGATTTACTGCTAATTTAGATACCCTATAGCGTAACGATTATACTAACTTCTATCTAGAGCCGGATATAAAATACTAATAACTACTCTCGAAAGCATTTTAAAGTTCTGCTAATATTATTAGTTATATAGTAAAGCACTTAGCTAATTTAAGTTTATGCTTTATAATAATAAAGAGTTTAATTTTAAGATTATTATAGATATTATATACCTAAGTAGAAAACTAGTTCTTTATATTATTAACGCTATAATATCTTTTTAGGCCGCCTAATTCCTATATTCGATATTAATAAAGGATACCTAGGAAGCGTTAAGGATAATATAGATCGATATATACTTAGGACCCCTAGATTCGCTATAATATAATATAGGCACGAATTTTTTATCTAAGGAATTCTAAAACAAATCTAGATAAATAGGAATTACCTGCTAGCAAGTACTAGTAAAAGCGCACTAGTCTATAGGGAAAGTTAAAAAATACTATACCCCTTTTTATTAGGTATATAAGATCCTTAGTACTAAAATCGGAGTAATAATAGGAAGAGATTCTATTCTCTAAATAGCAGTTAAAGCTATAAATAATACCGCTAGCCTAGATAGCTTAGTTCTAACTCTGCTTATTTTTAGTATATATTTAAGGATTACTTAGGATTCTCTACCCTTAAAAACTACTTAAGAATAAGCTAAAGCCGTTTAGAAAGCAATAATAAGTCTTCGAGAAATTATAGTATTTTAATAACTAAAAGAGGCGCTATTTACTAGAAATAGCCCTAATATAATAACGCTTTTTTAACTCCTATTATAAAGCTAGGTTAAGGTTTAGAGAGAAAAGGACGGCTAGACTAGTCCTTTTACCCTTAAGGCTATTAATAGCTATAACGTTACGATTTAGTCCCTAACTAGTTTCTAGGTATTTTAGTTAATATATATATAGCCTTATTTTTTAGATAATCCCTAACTAAAGGCTGCCTAGGAATAGGATAAAAACGACTTAAAACCTGCTTAAAAATAGACCTAGTTCTCTTAGCGTTTAGAGGTTTAACTACTATAATTACTAAAGACCTTAACCTAATTTATATCTAAGAAAGAATAGGACGACTTTGCGCTTTTTTTTTATTTCCGCGCAAAAGGCAGGATTATAACCCCTAGACCCCTATTTAAAGCATTAGACTAAAAGGAGATTATAGACCTTATAGGCTATAGTATTTTCTCTTTTAAATAGTTTAATCCTATCTAGTATAAAGGAGTTCGGATTTTTTATACTCGACTTATCCGCAAAGTTAAGGATAAAATAACTAATTACTTATATAAAAAATTATAACTAATTATTATAGGATATAATAATAATAGAAAGAAGGAGATCCTAACCTAGTCTCCTATAATCTAAAGGGTTAGCTAATAATTGCTTTTAGCTCTAGCTCCTATATATATTGCCTAGGGGATAAAGTTATGCTTTTGCAATATTACTTAGGCTTATCTATAATCCTAATTAATACTCGAATAAATAATCCTTATAAGCTTTTTAAAAAAACTCTAGGATAAGTACCCTCCTTAGACGATTATCTGTATTATTAAGCCGTTATATAGTATTATAGAATCCGGAGTTTACTAGTTTTAGACTTATTTTAAATATTATATTTAATAGCTTTATATATAACCCTTTATATTTAATAACTGCCTTCTCCTCTTATATTCTAGCTATATTTATTTTAGTCTTATTAGGATGCAAACTAATAATACGATTATTCTTAGCACTAATTCTTTTTATAAATAAGAAAAGGCTAAGCTAATTTCTGCCCGAATTCGCTTAAAACCTTAGGTAAACTTAACTCCTAGCAGTATAATAGATTTTAATAGTTTATAGCTATATTTTATATCGAATTTGCTAGTAATTTAATAAAAAGGCTAGGCTGCTAAGATTAAAGTTATTAATTATTCCTAGCCTGATTTTGCTTAAAGCTACCTTAAATAATATACGCGAGGAGGCTATATTGCGTCTATTTGCTAACTAGAGGCTATATTCGACCTATTTATTACCGCCTAGTAATATTAACCTACTAAGGAAAACTGCTAAAGGATTAATAAGCAGCTATAATAGCAGAAGGATAATTAGTAGTATAAATTAAAATATATCCTATTTAACCTTTTAGTACTTAAATTATTTATTTTTATAAATAGATTACTTATAAATAATAATAACTTATCCTTATAAATTAGATATATTATTATCCTAGGCAATAAAAATAGGATAGTAAATAAGTTTATTATAAAAGGAAATATTATCTATTAGAGTTCTATAAAATATAAGAAGATTACCTAGAGTATCCTTGCCTTAGAAATATATAGTATATTATCTAGATTCGATATTAGAATCTCCCTAGCAATAACTCTAAATCGCATTATAGCCGAGCTAGGATTAGCCTGAGTTCCTATTATATTATACACGGATTCTTTCTCGCTTTACGAGTACTTTATTAAGCTTAAAATAATAAAAGAAAAATAACTTATAATCGATATTATATCTATTAGAGAGTTATATAAGGGGCAAGAAATTAATAAAATCTAATAGATTGCAGGAAAGGATAATCCCGCTAATACTATAATAAAAGCGACCCCGAATAAGACGCTAGAATATCTTATCGATATAAATAAGGCTACTATCTTACTAGAGGGATTTATAATAAGGAAGGAGATAAACTAGCATAATATTAGATCGAATCTAAACGAAATTCGATTCGATAAAGAAAAAACTGCTAGTATATATTTGTTAGAATTAGGGACGTAGCTATAGAATACAGAATAACCTGTTTCTATATAAGCCCCTTTCTTACTACTAACTCGGCGATAGTTATAGTTATAATATAAGCAAACCCCTTTCTGCTAGATATTTTATATTATCCCTATTATAGTGCATATTACCCTTTTCTATATAAGTATTATGCCCCTTTAGATAGGAGATAGGAGCATAATAGGGGCAGTATAGAAAGGGAAGTAGATTACCCCTAAACTTAGCACGATAAGCATACGATATTATAATAAGTTTATGCTAAGATTATAGCGATAATAGTTTAAAGGAGAAAAGGGGCGGCTATATATTTAGATTATATAGAGTTTAGGATAATTATATATTGCCTCTAGTTTAACCTAGATGCCTTTAAGATTAGGTATATAGTTCGTCTTCCTCTCTAATAGAGGAAGAGATAAGCAGATATTAATAGATTAAGGACCCGAGCTAACTTAAGCAGAGTCCTCTTTTATATTATACTAACATATATTAATGCCCTACCTATAATATTAATAAGACGTTCTAGCGTTTTATTTAGGGTTGCTTTTATTATAATATTAGCTAGATTATCTTTTCCCGCAATCTATTAGATTTTATTAATCTCTTGCCCCTTATATAACTCTTAGATAGATATAATATCGATTATAAGGCGTTTTTCTTTTATTATTCTAAGCTTAATAAAGCATTCGTAAAGCAAGAATAAATTCGTATATAATATAATAGGAACTCGGGCTAATCCTAGCTTAGCTATAATATAATTTAGTATTATTGCTAGGGAGATTCTAATATTAAATCCTAATAATATACTATATATTTCTAAGGCAAGGATACTCTAGGTAATCCTTTTATATTTTATAGAACTCTAATAGATAATATTTCCTTTTATTATAAACTTATTTACTATCCTATTTTTATTACCTAGGATAATAATATATCTAATTTATAAGGATAAGTCGTTATTATTTGCAAGTAATTTATCTATAAAAATAAATAATTTAAGTACTAAAAGGTTAAGTAGGATATATATTAATCCGCGCTACTAATTATCCTTTTGCTATTATAGCTGCTTATTAATCCTCTAGCAGTCTTCCTTAGTAGGTTAGTATTGCTAGGCGGCAATAGATAGGTCGAACGCAGCCTCTAGTTAGCAAATAGACGCAATATAGCCTCCTTGCGTATATTATTTAAGGTAGCTTTAAGCAAAATTAGGCTAGGAATAATTAATAACTTTAATCTTAGCAGCCTAGCCTTTTTATCGAATTACTAGCGAATTTAATATAAGATATAGCTATAAACTATTAAAATCTATTATACTACTAGGGGTTAAGTTTACTCGGGGTTTTAAGCGAATTCGGGCGGAATTTAGCTTAGCCTTTTTACGCTTATAGAAAGAATTAGTGCCTAGAATAATTATATTATTAGTTTATATCCTAACTAGACTAAAATAAGTATAGCTAGAATATAATAGGAGAAGGCAGTTATTAAATATAGAGGGTTATATATAAAGTCGTTAAATATAGTACTTAAAATAGGTCTAAAACTAGTAAACTCCGGATTCTATAATACTATATAATAGCTTAATAACTCTTATAATTATCTAAAAAGGGTACTTATCCTAGAGTTTTTTTAGAAGGCTTATAAGGATTATTTATTTAAATATCTATTAGGATTACGGATAAGCCTAGGTAATATTATAAAAGTATAACTTTATTCCCTAAGCAATATACGTTAGAGCTAGAGCTAAAAGCAATTATTAGCTAACTTTTTAAATTATAGGAGACTAGGTTAGGATTTCCTTCTTTCTATTATTATTATATCCTATAATAATTAGTTATAATTTTTCGTATAGGTAATTAGTTATTTTATTCTTAACTTTGCAGATAAGTTAGGTATAAAAAATACAAACTCTTTTATACTAGGCGGGATTAAACTATTTAAAAGAAAAAATACCTTAGCCTATAAGGTCTATAATCTCCTTTTAGTCTAATGCTTTAAATAAGGGTCTAGGGGTTATAATCCTGCCTTCTACGCGAAAATAAAGAGAGAGCGTAAAATCGTCTTATTCTTTCTTAGATATAAATTAGGTTAAGGTCTTTAGTAACTATAGCAGGTAAACCTCTAAACGCTATAAAGACTAGGTCTATTTTTAGGCAGGTTCTAGGTCGTTTTTATCCTATTCCTAGGCAGCCTCTAGTTAGGGATTATTTAAAAAATAAGGCTATATATATATTAACTAAAAAACCTAGAGACTAGTCGAGTACTAAATTATAATATTATAGCTATCGATAGCTATAAGGGTAAAAAGACTAGTCTAGCTATTTTTTTCTCTCTAAACTTTAACCTAGCTTTATAATAGGAGTTAAAAAAGCGTTATTATATTAGGGCTATTCCTAGTAGATAGCGCCTTTTTTATTTATCGAGATACTATAATTTCTCGAAGACTTATTATTGCTTTCTAAATAGCTTTAGCCTATTCTCGAGTAGTTTTCTATAGTAAAGAATCCTAAGTAATCCTTAAATATGCACTAAAAATAAGCAGAGTTAGAACTAATCTATCTAGGCTAGTAGTATTATTTACTACTTTTACTACTATCTAAAGAATTAAATCTTATCCTATTATTGCTCTAATTTTAGTGCTAAGGATTTTATATACCTAGTAAAAAGGGGTATAGTATTTTTTAACCTTCCCTACGGACTAATACGCTTTTACTAGTACTTGCTAGCAAGTAATTCCTATTTATCTAGATTTATTCTAGAATTCCTTAGATAAAAAGTTCGTGCCTATATTATATTAGAGCAAATCTAGGGGTCCTAAGTATATATCGATCTATATTATCCTTAATGCTTCCTAGGTATCCTTAGTTAATATCGAATATAGGAATTAGGCGGCCTAAAAAGATATTATAGTATTAATAACGTAAAGAACTAGTTTTTTACTTAGATATATAATATCTATAATAATCTCGAAATTAAACTCTTTATTATTATAAAGTATAAACTTAAATTAGCTAGGTGCTTTGCTATATAACTAATAATATTAGCAGAACTTCGAAATACTTTTAAGAGTAGTTATTAGTATTTTATATCTGGCTCTAGATAGAAGTTAGTATAAATATTATGCTATAGGGTGTCTAAATTAGTAGTAGATTATCCTAATTTTAGATTTAGTTAGGAATAAAATTATAGCGTTTTCTAGTTAAAGGAAAAACTAAGAATACCCCTATTTATAAATAACTAGTAGCGTTTTATCCTAGCTAATAAGCTCGTTTATTTATTTATTCTTACTCTAGGGACTTATAGCAGGTATCTAGGAAACATGCAGGGTAAAATCAGGCTAGAAAAACCAGGCTATACCCGGGGGAAAACTAGTCTCTTTAGGGGGTAGCGTGCCTAAAAGGGCGAGGAAATAGTTATATATCGAGGTGCCGTAAGCAGGACGAGTCCTAGTCCTATAGGCTATAGTAGAGGTAGGTAAGGGGGGTGCGTATATTTAACGTATTAGCAGGCCGCGAAGGTATAAGGGCACTTCTAGCTAGAGGTATAAGAGTATATCTAGTCGCGTTAGTATAAGGGTACTTTTGCGTAATAGGGCGTAGTATAAATTAGCTAGGTACGTAGTTACTTAGTAGCAGGGTATAAATTCGTTAATTATATTATACCCTGCTTTATAAATTATTACCTATTACCTCGAGTTATTATTATACTTAAGATAGGAAAAGATATAAACTAGGGGGATAAGCAAGAGGTCCTATATAATAAGTATATATCTTATATATATATAACGCATAGCCGCGTATTATTTAAAGGCTATTAGGATTAGGCTTATAAGTAGTTAGAGTATTAACTAGTATTAGCTAAGCTAATATAAAGCAGTAGTAACTATATAGGTATATACTTATTATATAAAGATTAATATTTAGTATTATTAGGTTAGTATAGTATAGAGGTTAAAGTAGGAAGTATATATTAATAATTAGGCAAGTATACTTAGAGCTCGCCTATAATACTAAGAAGCTCTATAACTACTAGTAGATATAAAAGGAATAGGAGGAGTTATTAAGCAGGAAGCTAACTACTGCTAAGTTAAATAAGATTTAGGACGCATTATAGCTAAAAGCATACTAGGCAGTAAATAAATATTATCTCTCTCTCGGAGGCCTATTTAACTTACGCTCGAACTAGGTTGCTAATAACGCTACTCTAATAGCTATTATAAAAACTAATAATCTCCTAGGCAAGGTAATAGAGCGGCTAGATAAAATTATTACTATCCTTAAAAAAAGGCCTATAGCTTAGCTTTAGCTTATTGCTAGTTAGCTAGTCGGAAGCATAAGTCCTCCTTCTACTATAAAAAAGAGGTTATTTAAGGATATTGCTAAGGCGGGCACTACTAAGCAGGTCGCTATAGAGCTATCGCCCTCTTTTATTAAGAAAGGCAAGAGTAGGGCAGAGGCATAGGCGGTAATAAAGAGTATCCTTTTAATAGCTCTAGTAATAGCTACCCTATCGAAGCAACCTAAGGTATTTTTCTAGCTAAGTACTAAGGGGGAGCTAATAGATATTAATAATAGCGCTAAAAATAATAATAATAAAAATAAAATCGAGCTAGTTAATAGCATAGTATTAAGCAAAGTACTAACTTACCTTAGTAAAATACTAGCTAAGTTATCCTATAGCTATAATACTCCTATAGCTCCTATAGCTCCTATAGCTCCTATTATTTATCCTGCTATAATTGCTCCTATTGCGCTAACTATTCCCCCTGCTCTAACTATGCCTAAGGTAAAGTCGATATTTAAGGAGTAGTATAATATTAGCAAATTAACGGCTCTCCCTAACTTAGTTATGCGTAGTCTAAAGGGCAAGGAGGCGGGTAGATACTTAGCTAGATATTAGGCAGCTAGGGGTTATAGCCTAGGCGAAGAGCTGCCTCTTAAAATATAGCAGGCTATTTAGCAAGCTATAGTAAGATAAGCTGCACTATAGACTCCTATAACTAATTATATAGCTATATCTATTCCTGCTATATTGCTAGTAATACTAATAGGCTAGGTATTAACTTTTTCTAGAGGCTAGATAGGGTTGCGCAAATAGTCTTATTATATAGTGCCTTATATAGGGTTAGATAATAAGCTTAGTAAGATTTAAGCAAGGGAAGGGTAATAAGTAAAAAGGGGTAAAGGTAAGGGTTATATTAGAATAAATTAGTACGTTTAGGATAGTAAATTAAGAGATTAAAAAGTCAGACGAGTGCTTATATATTAGTAGTTAGACCTTTGCTTTTATAGCAGAGTAGGGGGAGGTTAGTAGAGTTTATTAATAAGGTTAAACTAGTATAGTTTGCTATATTATAGTATTTATTTAGCTAGGGTTACTATAGATCTATAATATTATAGCTTAGTGCATAAGTCGATATTATTACGAAGATACTATAGTAATAAGTATAGGTAGGGCATTAATATATATTAGTATAACATAAAAGAGGACTCTGCTTAAGTTAGCTCGGGTCCTTAATCTATTAATATCTGCTTATATCTCTCTCTTTTTCTTCTTCTATAAGGGAAGAAGGCAGAGTTTATATATATATTTCCCTAATCCTAATCCTCTTCTCCTGCTTTATCTTCCTAATCTCCCTATAATCCGCTTCTAATCTTAGACTAAGTTCGATCCGATTATACTATAAGCACTACCTAAATATAGCCCTATTGCATAATTAAATGCTTCGTCTATATATACCTATCCCTAGTTATTTCCTTTAGGGGCAGATACGCGTTAAGATGCGTAGACGATTCGTATTATGCATAGTTTATATACTAGTAGTCCTCCTTTTTATTATCGAATTGTTATAGGGGAAAGAAATAAATAAAAAGAAGAAAGGCATTAAAAAAAATAGTATATAGGAAAGATAGAAAGGAAGAAATAAATAAACGAGTATATAAAGAAAAAAAATAGTAAAAGAAAGAGGGGTAAAGGGAAAGGAATTAGTCTTTCGTAGGGTAGTAGGGTTATAGTGCGTACTTACTATATTTTGCGCTTTTTATACGCGTGTATATAACTTACCCTACGAAATAAATTCGTTCCCTCTCTTCCTTTTATACTTTTTCTTTTCTTCTTCCTAAATATAACGAGTATAGTTAAATAGTGCATCCGTATAAAAATATTTAGGATATAAAGACGTAATCCCTTTAAAATAGAAAGAAAATAAGTATAGTATAGAGGCGATATCTATCCGATTTCGGGTCGGTATTAAAATAAAGTATTCTAAAAGTCGTAAAGAGTAAAAACAAAAGTAAAAGAGTAACTAAGAAAGTTATCCTAGAAAAAAAAGTAAATCCCTCTAGGTATTTTAATTATTATCCTAAACGTTTTAAGGATAAGGCAAGGTCCTTAAGAGATTAAAACCACGGGCTATAAAAGTCTATTCCTTCCTAAGGATTTTATTATTATTCGAGGTTAATTTAGTCGTCCTAAACGTTCTAGGTATAAGTTAAAGTCCTTTAAAAGATTAAAACCGCGGGCTATAAGAGTCCGTTCCTTCCTAAGA
The DNA here is from genome assembly GCA_001633055.2 of Ophiocordyceps polyrhachis-furcata BCC 54312. Lineage (NCBI taxonomy): Eukaryota > Fungi > Ascomycota > Sordariomycetes > Hypocreales > Ophiocordycipitaceae > Ophiocordyceps > Ophiocordyceps polyrhachis-furcata. The sequence goes on from LKCN02000006.1 coordinate 1,768,223, forward strand.
GTCCTATTATTATTCGAGGTCGATTTAGTCTTCCGAGCAGCTATTATACCGTCTAGTACTATAAGAGATTAAAACCGCGAACTCTAGGAGTCTATTCCTTCCTAGGGTAAAGGTTATTTCCTAGCTTAGGTCTAGGCATTTATTTCCTAGCTAATCTGCATTTTATTAGATATAGGACTCGTATTAATAGCTAATAGTAATACTAATTAGTATAGGTAGGGCATTAATATATATTAGTATAATATAAGAGAGGACTCTGCTTAAGTTAGCTTAGGTCCTTAATCTATTAATATCTGCTTATATCTCTCTCTTTTTCTTCTTCTATAAGGGAAAAAGGCAGAGTTTATATATATATTTCCCTAATCCTAATCCTCTTCTCCTGCTTTATCTTCCTAATCTCCCTATAATCCGCTTCTAATCTCGGACTAAGTTCGATCCGATTATGCTACGAGCACTGCCTAAATACAGCCCTATTATATAATTAAATGCTTCGTCTATGCGTACCTATCCCTAGTTATTTCCTTTAGGGGCAGACACGCGTTAAGACGCGTAGATAATTTATATCGTGCATAGTTTATATAATAAGTTATAGGCAGAAGTATATAGTTAGCATCTAAAAAGAATATAGTATATAGTTTCGGGCTTATTACTATAGGGGTAAAGGGGAGTAATAATATCCGGAATATTGCGCTAGAAAAAGAAGGCACGCAGTCTAATCTTCCCTATATAGAGTTAAGTAATTATAGTACTTATATACTTAGGCGCGTTATAATATCTATCTAGTGCTATAGGTTAGTCGAAGCAGGATAAAGTGCTAGAGGGGTATATAGTTTAGCAGTATTAGAGTTAGTAAAGGGTTTCCTTCCTATCCTATTATTACGACTATTCGTTAATAAGTAATCTAGCTATAGTCTTAGAAAGGGGAATATTAGCCTAGCCTAACTATATTTAGACTTATATAAGGCATTCTTAAAAAAGGGGTTTACTATATTTATAGCGCCTAGGTTTGCACTAGGGGAAGCAGAGAAAGTAGCGTAAGACTGCTTTAAATACAGTCTGGATCTTATTAAGTATCCCTTAGCAATCGAGTTAAGCAAGAGTATTAAGTTTCCTCTAAGTAAGGTATAAGTTAATAAGCAGGGTCTAGGTTTTAGTCTCGAGATAGTAGATAGGTATAGCTCTATATACGCTAAAAATAGTATAGAGGCAGGCAGATTATTCTATAGCGAGTAACTTAGCTATACTAGTAGGGTTCTAATCTTATTTAGCAGGTTAATAAAACGCTACTATAGTATAGCTAATAAGAAAGCGGATAACTTTAGTATAGACTTTTTATATATAGTTAAAGGAATACCCCTAGGTAAAAGCAGTAAGGAAAATAAGGGCAAGGTTCTATTTTTTAAGCTTATTATTATAAGTAGGGCATTAACATATATTAGTATAATATAAAAGAGGACTCTGCTTAAGTTAGCTCGGGTCCTTAATCTATTAATATCTGCTTATATCTATCTCTTCTTTTTTTATAAGGGAAGAAGATAGAGTTTATATATATATTTCCCTAATCCTAATCCTCTTCTCCTGCTTTATCTTCCTAATCTCCCTATAATCCGCTTCTAATCTCGGACTAAGTTCGATCCGATTATACTATAAGCACTGCCTAACTATAGCCCTATTGTATAATTAAATGCTTCGTCTATACGTACCTATCCCTAGTTATTTCCTTTAGGGGCAGATATACGTTAAAACGCGTAGACGATTCGTATTATATATAGTTTATATACTAGTAGTCCTCTTTTTTTTTTTGTTATCGAATCGTTATAGGGGAAAGAAATAAATAAGAAGAAGAAAGGCATAAAAGAAAATAGTATATAGAAAAGATAGAAAGGAAGAAATTATATAGAAAATAAACAAGTATATAAAAAAGAAGATAGTAAAAGAAAAATAGTAAAGGAATTAGTCTTTTATAGGGTAGTAGGGTTATAGTGCGTACTTACTATATTTCGCGCTTTTCGTACGTATACACGTAACTTACCCTGCGAAATAAATTCGTTCCCTCTCTTTATCTTATACTTCTTTTTTTCTTCTTCTTTCTATACTCCTAATAATATTGCAAAGCATTATTATTACTATTAAAAATAAATATAACTAAACTCTAATATAAATAGCAGTAATATTTTCTAAAATCGTTATATAAGGCTAATAAAATATTCTAAAAATGCTACTAAAGCTAGCTAAGAAGCGCGGGGGTAAGGGCAGGGGGAGGGGGTATAGGGGCAGGCAGGGGAGTAGAAAAAGTAGGCCTTTAGGCGAAGATACCTTAATAAGAGAGATAATAGTTATTAGTAGTAATAATAATAATAATAGTAATATCCCTCTAGTTCCTCCTCTATATATGCGTTAAAATAAGCAAAATTTTAGCTAATTTAATTGCAATATTTAAATAATTTCGCGATATTTTATTAAAAGTATTAGGCTAATTTTATATAAGTATCCTAGCCTTTTTATTAAGCAGCTTGCCTTTAATACCTTAGGCTCTAAAATATACGCTACTGCTAATAATACTAAGTTGTTATCTTTTCCTAGACGCAACTATACTAAAAACGCTAAGGATAATAATAAAAACGCCTAAAATACTAGGGGGGTTATATTAAAACCTATAGACCCTAAGTCGCAAGCATCTGCGTAAAGAGGTAATAAGGATAGTTCCCTATTACTAGTATATCTCCTATCTAGCTTAGTAGCTGCTTATAACTAACGCCTATTAGGAATAGGATTTAGCAATAGTAAAGAGTTGCTTCTGCTACTCGTTATAGGGATCTAAGTATAAAATAGTAAGTATCCCTATTTAATATCGAGATAATTCTTAGCTAATATTAGATATAAAGCTAGTACTAGAAGCAGGACGCGCTATATAGGCTCTAGCAGCGTTTATCTAAATAAACTATCCTCTCGACGAGTTCTAAAAAAAGGAGTATACTAATTTAGCTTATATAGCTATATAAGCCTATTAGGAGTTTAGGATAAAAAAATAATCCTATACTATAGTTTGCTAGCTAGGCTCCTAGGGATAAAATTAGCAGGGAAATTTAGCAGGGAGGGCAAAAAAAAATTTTAATAAGCAAAGCTAGGCAAAATAATTTTAAGCATAGCTAGGCGTAAAAAAAAAATTTTAGATAAATTCGGCTAGGCAGATAAATTTTATTTGCTAGTTTGCCTAGGCTAAATTAATAAAAGAGATTCTTGCTTCCTAAATATAATAAGTATAGTTAAATTATGCATTTATATAAAAATATTTAGGATATAAAAACGTAATCCCTATAAAATAGAAAGAAAATAAGTATAGTATAGAGGCAATATCTATCCGATTTCGGGTCGGTATTAAATAAAGTATTTTAAAAGTTATAAAGAGTAAAAATAAAAGTAAAAGAGTAACTAAAAAGGTTATCCTAGAAAAAGAAATAAATCCCTCTAGGTGTTTCGATTATTATCCTAAACGTTCTAGGGATAAGTCGAGGTCCTTAAGAGATTAAAACTATAGGCTATAAGAGTCCGTTCCTTTCTAAGGATCTTATTATTATTCGAGGTCGATTTAGTTATCCTAAACGTTCTAGGTATAAGTTAAGGTCTTTTAAGAGATTAAAACTATAGGCTATAAGAGTCCATTCCTTCCTAAGGGTCCTATTATTATTCGAGGTTAATTTAGTCTTCCGAGCAGCTATTATACTATCTAGTACTGTATAAACTATGCATAATACGAATCGTCTATGCGTTTTAACGCGTGTCTGCCCCTAAAGGAAATAACTAGGGATAGGTACGCATAGATAAAGCATTTAATTATATAATAGGGCTATATTTAGGCAGTGCTCGTAGTATAATTAGATCGAACTTAGTCCGAGATTAAAAGCGGATTATAAGGAGATTAGGAAGATAAAGCAGGAGAAAAGGATTAGGATTAGGGAAATATATATATAAACTCTGCCTTCTTCCCTTATAGAAGAAGAAAAAGAAAGAAATAGATATAAGCAGATATTAATAGATTAAGGACCCGAGCTAACTTAAGCAGAGTCCTCTTTTATATTATACTAATATATATTAATACCCTACTTATACTAATTAGTATTACTATTAGCTATTAATACGAGTCCTATATCTAATAAAAATGCAGATTAGCTAGGAAATAGATGCCTAGACCTAAGCTAGGAAATAACCTTTACCCTAGGAAGGAACGGACTCCTAAAGTTCGCGGTTTTAATCTCTTATAGTACTAGATAGTATAATAGCTGCTCGGAAGACTAAATCGACCTCGAATAATAATAGGACCCTTAGGAAAGAACGGACTCTTATAGCCTATAGTTTTAATCTCTTAAAGGACCTTAACTTATACCTAGAATATTTAGGATAACTAAATCGACTTTAAATAATAATAAGATCCTTAGGAAGGAATAGACTCTTATAGCCTATAGTTTTAATCTCTTAAGGACCTTAACTTATCCCTAGAATATTTAGGATAATAATCGAAATACCTAGAAGGATTTACTTCTTTTTCTAAGATAACCTTCTCGGTTATTCTTTTACTTTTATTTTTACTTTTTACGATTTTTAGAATACTTTATTTAATACCGACCTAAAATCGGATAGATATTACCTCTATACTATACTTATTTTCTTTCTATTTCGAAGGGATTATATCTTTATATCCTAAATATTTTTATACGGATATATTATTTAACTATACTCGTTATATTTAGGAAGCAAGAATCTCTTTTATTAATTTAGCCTAGGCAAACTAGCTAATAAAAATTATCTGCCTAGCCGAATCTATTAGTATTTTTTTTTACGCCTAGCTATGCTTAAATTTTTGCCTAGCTATGCTTATTTAATTTTTTTTTTGCCCTAGATGCCTGCTAAATTTCCCTGCTAATTTTGCCCCTAGGAGCCTAGCTAGCAAACTACGTTATAGGATTATTTTTTTATCCTAAACTCCTAACAGGCTTATATAGCTGCACGAGCTAAATTAGTATGCTCCCCTTTCTATAACTTATCGAGAGGGTAGTTTATCTAGATAAACGCTGCTAGAGCCTATATAGCGCGTCCTGCTTCTAGTACTAGCTTTATATCCAATATTAGCTAAGACTTATCTCGATATTAAAAGGGGATACTTATATTCTTATACTTTAATCCTTATAATAAGCAGCAGAAATAACTCTTAACTATAGCCGAATCCTATTCCTAATAGGCATTAGCTATAGGCGGCTACTAAGCTAGATAGGAGATATACTAGTAATAGGGGACTATCCTTATTACCTCCCTATGCGGATGCCTATAACTTAGGGTCTATAGGTTTTAATATAACCCCCCTAGCGTTTTAGGCGTTTTTATTATTATCTTTAGCGTTTTTAGCGTAGTTATATTTAGGAAAAGGCGATAACTTAGTATTATTAGTAGCAGTATGCGTTTTAAAGCCTAAGGTATTAATAGCAAACTGCTTAATAAGGAGGCTAGGATACCTATATAAAATTAGCCTAATACTCTTAATAAAATATCGCGAAATTATTTAGAAATTGCAATTAAATTAGCTAAAATTCTGCTTACTTTAACGCATACGCAGAGGAGGAACTAGAGAGATATTGCTATTATTATTATTATTACTATTAATAACTATTATTTTTCTTATTAAGGTATCTTTGCCTAAAGGCCTACTTTCTCTACTCCCCCGCCTGCCCCTATGCCCCCTCCCCCTGCCCCTACTCCTGCGCTTCTTAGCTAGCTTTAGTAGTATTTCTAGAATATTTTATTAGCCTTATATAACGATTTTAGAAAATATTACTACTATTTCTATTAGAGTTTAGTTATACTTATTTTTAATAGTAATAATAATGCTTTGCGATATTATTAAGAGCATAGAAGGAAGAAAAAAAGAAGAAGTATAAAAGGAAAAAAAAGAACGAATTTATTTCGCGGGGTAAGTTATATGCATGCGTACGAAAAGCGCGAAATACAGTAAGTACGCACTATAACCCTACTACCCTATAAAAGACCGATTCCTTTCCCTTTACCCCTCTTTTTTTTACTATTTTTTCTTTATATACTTGTTTATTTATTTCTTCCTTTCTATCTTTCCTATATACTATTTTCTTTAATACCTTTCTTCTTTTTATTTATTTCTTTCCCTTATAACGATTCGATAATAAAAAGGAGGACTACTAGTATATAAACTATGCATAATACGAATTATCTACGCGTCTTAACGCGTGTCTGCCCCTAAAGGAAATAACTAGGGATAGGTATATATAGACGAAGCATTTAATTATATAATAGGGCTATATTTAGGCAATACTCGTAATATAATTAGATCGAACTTAGTCTAAGATTAGAAGCGGATTATAGGGAGATTAGGAAGATAAAGCAGGAGAAGAGGATTAGGATTAGGGAAATATATATATAAACTCTGCTTTCTTCCCTTATAGAAGAAGAAAAAGAAAGAGATAGATATAAGCAGATATTAATAGATTAAGGACCTAAGCTAACTTAAGCAGAGTCCTTTTTTATATTATATTAATATATATTAATGCCCTACTTATAAGTACTATAAGAGATTAAAACCGCGAACTCTAGGAGTCCGTTCCTTCCTAGGGTAAAGGTTATTTCCTAGCTTAGGTCTAGGCATTTATTTCCTAGCTAATCTGCA
>LKCN02000006.1:1775310-1823792 GCA_001633055.2 Ophiocordyceps polyrhachis-furcata BCC 54312
ATAGGACTTATATTAATAGCTAATAGTAATACTAATTAGTATAAGTAGGGCATTAATATATATTAGTATAATATAAAAGAGGACTCTGCTTAAGTTAGCTCGGGTCCTTAATCTATTAATATCTGCTTATATCTATCTCTTTTTCTTTTATAAAAGAAGAAGATAGAGTTTATATATATATTTCCCTAATCCTAATCCTCTTCTCCTGCTTTATCTTCCTAATCTCCTTATAATCTGCTTCTAATCTCAGACTAAGTTCGATCCGATTATACTACGAGCACTGCCTAACTATAGCCCTATTGCATAATTAAATGCTTCGTCTATGCGTACCTATCCCTAGTTATTTCCTTTAGGGGCAGATATGCGTTAAAACGCGTAGACGATTCGTATCGTGTATAGTTTATATAATTATAGATAGCTTTTAAGTAAGCTTTTTACTAGAAGCAGTAGTATACCTAGACGCTAAGGAGCCAGGCCTCTAAAACAGGGTATACGATATATTATCCTAAGTAAATAGGAGTATCCCTATTTTATCTATATTAAGAGAAGTGCATAAGTTTACTCTTATCTAGTCTAAATTCTATACTATAATCTATTGCCTATTCCTTATAGACCTGCTATACTAACTATAGGTAGCGGGTTATAAAGCTAGTATCTAGGCTAATAGCAAGGAGGTTAGTATTATTAGCAAACCTAATAATAGTAATACTTTTAATAATTTCTAGGCAGTAATAGAGAGGCATTATATAGAGAATAAAGAGAATCGCAAATAAAGGTAATCCTTAAGGAACTCTAGTATAGATAGGGATAGGGCAGGAGGTACGACTATTAAAGCAAAAAGAGAAGGAGCGGTTAGTAAAGTAGCTAAGAAGGAAGGACTAGATCTATGCTAGGAAGCCTAGGTATTTAATCTCTACTATTAATTTAGCGTGCTAAACTATATTAAATGCCTTTTTAATATCGAGCTAGAGGAAAGAAGCTACTCTTTTATATACTTATATAGCCTAAATAAGTTCTATAACTATTATAATAGCGACTTTAGTAGAGCAGTTATACTTATTGCCTATTTATCCTTTTAAGAGCAGGTCGTTATCCTCTACTATAGTAGCAATAAGTCGGCTAATAATAGCCTCTAGGATCTTACTAAAGTAGCATAAGAGTAAAATAAGGCAATACCCTGCTACCTGCTTATATACCTCTAATCGCTTGCCTTGCTTGTATAGTACGATAATAATAGCGTATTAAAGTTAGTAAAGAAAGTATTTAATTATAATATATGCCTAAAAAAGGGTAGCTAGCTAGTTTATTAATAGATAGGAGTATATTTTAAAAAACCCTACTAGGATGCTATTATCCCCTATTGCTTTCTAAGATAGTATATAGGATAATATAGTATAAACGTCCGATAGGGAAATACTCTATAGTATATAGAACCTAGGTTTTAGCCGCCTGTTTTCCTATTAAGGGAGGGAATAAATAGGAGGGAAGAATTTAAGGCTAAGGATAGCAGCCTTATTTTCGAAAGAAATAGTCTAACTTCCTGCTATATTAGTAAAAGGGGGAATATAAATAGGATTAGGAGTAAGTCCGCTTCGGTATCTAGCCTACTTCTTAGCGGACTATAGTTTCGAAAAGGAGGAAGTAGTTAAAGCAAGAAAGAAACGCTAGTAGGCTCTTCTCGCCTCGAAAACGGCCTTTTTCTAGGCTTTTATCGCGTTTTATAGCTTGCCCTAGTCCTAATCTATATATATAAGATAAAATCTACGCTATGCTTTCTTAGCTATCTTAATAGCAAAGGCAACCCCTAGCATAAACTATTAATTGCTTCTACTAAGCTTTAGCGCGATAAATAGGACTATCCGCTAAATAATATTATTAAGTTTAGAGTAAAAGGTATTTAGGGCAGTATTAATCTAGTCTAGCAAAGTAAGCTATTATAGTATAGGGCTAATATAGGCTTTAGCCTCCTAGAGGACCGCCTCTAGGTTAGTCTATTGCTATTAAGGTCTAGGTTCTAGCTATATAAGGTTAGTTCGAGTGCTAATGCTAATAATTTAGGGGATATAATTAGAACCTATAAGGTTAGGGTCTAGGCTAAGGAAGGTAGTATAAGTATTAGTAATCGCCTATATAAGGTCTAAGGTGCTATCTTAGTAGCCTTAGAAAATCCTTATATACTTCCTTTTTAAGGTAAGGAGGTAAAGCTAGAGTTATTGCATATAAGCTAGGAGGTTAGCTATATATAGGCTATAGCGTTCGTATTTATCCTATAAGGGGTAGTATATATTAAAATCGCTAATAAGGACTTAGTGCAGCGAAAATATAAAGATAGATAGTATATTATTTATATAGGGTTAGAACGTATTCGGTAGGGTATATATAGAAAAAATCTAGAGGCTATTAGTAAAAGTAATACTAGCCTAGTCTTCCCCCGCTTTAGAGCTTTATATATTAGGACTATAAACTTTATAAATATAGAGCGCGTTCTATCTAGATATATAGATAAGTCGGTATAGGGAGGCTCCTAGGAGCAGAGGAGGAAGTCCAGGCTTAGTAATAACTTCTTATAGTATAATAATATCGTAGTTATGCTTATTGCAAAATGCTAGGCAGGCAAGATTATAACGCTTATTAATATTCTAATAGAGGGCCTTTATATATATTAATTATATTAGCTAAGAAGGGGCGAGTTAGCAATGCATTAGGGCATTAGTAAAAGTAGTATATAAATAAGCTAAAGTCGGTCTAGAGATAGGGTATAAAGTATAGCTATAGCGGAACGAGCCTAAGAGGGCCGATCTAGTCGTATCGTAATAGGAGGATAGGGTATTATTAAGGCGGCCTATTAAGTAGCTAGAGATAGACTAGCAGGGAGCAAGGCGCTATAGGCTTATTTAAGGAAACGTTTTATAGCCTCGGGGGTATTACTAATAATAGCAGCCTTAGCAGGCAGCCTAGCAGTATTCGTACTACGAGTCTAGTCGAGTCCTTTTATAGGTACGGCCTAGGAGTTAGTAGGAAGCAGTCGCTATAGGCGGGTCCCTTAGGATATTAAGCAGGGGGAAGTCGTATTAGCTTAGGGCTTAGCAAACCTTACTAGTCGTTATTTATAGTTAGCTTTCGCTCTATCCTATCTCTATATTGCTATTAGGTATATCCTTAACTAAAACAGGTAGTCTTTATAGTATAAGATATAGTTATATAGAATCCCGTTCTTGCTTGCTCTATAATTAGTCTTATTCTCGTATACTATTGCTCTATAAAGGCCGTAAAGCTTAGCTAAAGTATAGACTTTAGCTATATAGCTATACCTATAGCAGTTATAATATTATTAAAGTTATACTAAATCTTTATATAGTTTATAAGTAAAAACTTATATATTAAAGGCAAGGCCTATATTATAAAGGCGGTTTATATCTTAAGTAGACGCTAAACTTATAAGGACTGCTATTTTAGTAGTATTAGGATAGGCGCAGAGAGCCCTAATCTTTAAGACGGAAACTTTATTAACGTATTTAATTTCTCGTATAAAGTTAGCCTAGTCTATTATAGCGGCTATAATAGGGATACCCTTAGCAATAACTATATATAATCGTATAGCTATTATTGCTTTATAACTAAAAACGCAGTAAATCTAACTAATATCTATAATAAAGTTAGCCGCAGGTCTATTAAAAATAACTACTATATCTCTGCTAGGGAGGCGTTTTATAGCGATATATAAAAAGATATAGAGGATATTATTAATAGCCTAGATAGTATTTTTCGGGGTTTAGTTAACTATATTTTTAAGCGGGTTATTATTATATATTATAATCTCTCTCTTATATTAGGGTAGGATTCGCTTCTCTATATTAGAGTTAACTATTAACGCTAGAGCGCTAGCGACCTAGGCCTAGGTAAGGTTAGATCTAGTCGAAGTATTAGTTAAAGTCTATAGCAAGTACTACTAAAGTAAGTTAATAATTATCTTCCTAATAGCAGCCTTAATATTATTAGTAAGTAAGGAGAGTCTAGAATAGAGCTTTATTTTGCCGAATTCTTGCACTATAGCCTAGATATATTCTATTATATTAGGGGGGATAAGTCCTGCTAAGTTATTATATATAGTCTGCTTAATAGTATTAAAAAGGACTAGAGTAGTGCTATTTAGTATATTTAACGATTCTTAATTAGTAAGTAAGTATATTTGCGCTATAGTATACTAGCGCTAAAAGGGGGGTTTTAAGGGAGCATGGCCTCTTGATATGCCGCCTTGCCCCTGGCTACTGCGATCCTAGGCTAGGATTACTATAGCTACTAAGCGGCAGGAGTCGCTTTAGAGTTCCTACCGAATATCGTATCCTCTCGATGCTAGAGTCGCGCTAGGGTTAAGCGCGAGTCGAGAACTTTTTCATATAAGCTCGTTTATTATATTCTAGAAGAAAATCTTTAAGTAATCTATATTTGCTAAAAAAAAAAAGAAAAGGGGTAGGCAAAATAAGAACGTAAAAAGTAATATTGCTAAATAGAGTTTTAATAGTTATATTACTAAGTATAAGTATATTTTATCCTTTGCTAAATTTAATAGAATTAGTGCTAGCAGATACCTTATTAACTATAAGATATAGTATTATTTTCTATAGGGCTTTAACCTAATTTCGTCTAGTAGTCGAAATCTATATAGTACTAGTATTAATTATAATTCCCTAAAAAGACTATTAGGAATATTAATCCTTAAGAAGAAATTGCAAAGCTAGTATAGGTTCTATTACGTCTAATTTCGGGTTATATCTAGTAAAAAGATATATAAATGCTAATATAGAAAGGAACTAAGAGGCTTCCTATTGCTTTAAAATATCCTCTAGGTTATTATTAATTATATACTATTCTTTATTATATAACTTAAGTCCTTTAAATATAGTAATATAGGCTGCGAAGTCCTAAGGGCTATTATCTAAAAATTTATAGTATACTATATATAAGGTTTTCGCCTGCTTTTATTTTTTAGGCAGGTATTTAGTTAACTAGCAACTAACCTTGCTATATATAAAATACTTTTAAGTCTAGTTCTTATTTAGTCTAAAATCGGATTAGACTTAGGTTATTCTCGAACTATTTTTAGATCGATTTTATATATTATTCTAATATCTATAGTCTAGATAATAAATTACGCTTTATTATAATATCTATTTAGCTTTATTTTTTATAATCGATATTTCTAGTATAGATTGCAAATCTACTTATAAGTTCTCGATATTTTTAGCTAGTTAGAATAATGCAAACTTAAGTTCTAGTACTCTTTAGTATATATTAATAATTATTATACGCAAAGGGGTATCTCCTTTATATCCCTTGCTAAAGGCTTATTAATATAACTCTAGTTTATTAAATAATTTCTAGAGGACCTTATATAAAAATAGTTCCGAATTTATCTTGCAAACGGATTAAAATATAGTTAATATCTAGTTAATAAAATAGTATATATAATTAATATCTAACTCGAAGTGCTTCTTAAGTTAGTTATATTGCGTCTTAAAAGTATTATGCTATTTAATATAATCTATAAAATACTATTATACGCGACTAGTCTAAATATAAGGGAAAATTAAATAGAAGTATCTAGGGGCAATTTTTAATAAAAAATAAATATTAAAAAATAAATAGATAATATTATTAAGCAAATTATATAGTTTTCCTATAAAGTTCTTTATCTTATCCTAGACTTTAGTAAATTTAGTTATAATATTATTATTAATAGGCAAGTTAGGAGTTAATTTTAAGGGTAACTTAATATAAAATTTAAATAGGATTATTTTAGGCTTTTCCCGAATTTAGATTAAATTTAAAGCGACTTTTTATAGAGTTCTTATATTATTCTAGTTATATTCTAGAAAGGCTATATCCTATATAGGTAGGTTTTAGAATTAATATATTATTAGATATTAAGTTTATCCTTAGGGAATATCTTTATTTATTATTAGTTCTATAGATAGAGTTATTTAGGGGTTTATTTAGGGGATAGGTAAAGGTTCTCTTTAACGCAATAGTAAAGGGTTCTAAATTAGTAGTATTCGCCCTCTAGTTAGTAATAGGAATAGATTCGAATTCGGGGAGTTTCTAGTTAAAGGTTATTATATCCCCTATAGAAAGGCATAATAAAATAAATAGGTGCCTTTTTCGAATTACGCCTATTAATATATTAAAAGCGGCTATTGCTTAAGCTATTCCTAGTTTAGGATCCGTATAAAAAGGGGTCCTATTCTTGCATTCCTAGGTCCTAAAAAGAACTCTCTTCCTCGAAGGAAACTTTTTAGCAATTTTATTACTCTAGGATCCGCTAATTCCTAGATATTTTTATCCTAGCCTTTAAAAGCATCCTAAAAATCCTTAAGGAGAAAAGTACTAGAGCTCCTAGATAATTTTATAAAATATAAGATCTAGAGTTTAATATTAGTTAGATCTTAGTATAAATTTAGGATAAGTTTATCCTAGTTTTCGATTTATTTAATTAAAGTATTTTTAGTCTTTCTTATAAAATCCTAGAGGTTAATCTATATAATTTCCTAAGCAAACTTAGTATTCTAGGGTTATTATTAATTACCTTTTATAGTAATTTCTGCTAATATCCTAGTTATTATTAATAAGAATTCGGGTCGATTTTATAGGTATTTTTATCTAGTATTAAAATAGGTTTCTAAGGGATTAAAACTACAGGCTATAAGAGTCTATTCCTTCTTAGTCTTAATATTACTCCTCTAAATAGTTAATATAGCTATAAGTTCCTAGATAGTTAAAACTATATACTCTAGGAGTCTATTCGTATCTAAGAGGTCTATTAGCTTTCTCGGCTTAGAAATAGGCAACCTAGTCTAGCTAATCTATATATTATTAGATATAGGACTTATATTAATAGCTAATAGTAATACTAATTAGTATAAATAGGGTATTAATATATATTAGTATAATATAAGAGAGGACTCTGCTTAAGTTAGCTTAGGTCCTTAATCTATTAATATCTGCTTATATCTATTTCTCCTCTTCCTCTATTAGAGAGGAAGATAAAATATATATAAATTCTTAAAAGTATCTAGGTTAAACTAGAAGTAATATATAATTATTACGGCCTTGGAATAACAAGTAAATGTATTATAGGCACTATAAATAAAGATTCTAAGATAAAGAGAAAAGAGGAAAAAGGGGGCATAAAGCTGTGCGCACTAAGAAAGACTATATACACGGCTACACGTAATCCAGGGTCTATTAGGGCTATAATTAAATAGTTAGTGCCCTTATAACTAGTCTTATAGCTATATAGCCTGAAGGGTTAGTATTTATGCGGCGCGTAATACTACCCCCCGAATAAGGCCTTAATATGCTTATTAAGGCGGGTGTCTCCGGACGCAGGGAGGTGCTATAGTTATCGTTGCACGGTTATCGTTATTATCGTCGTTATATAGTTTATCGGCCGCGGCCGCTGCTAACTACTTAGTTAAATTTATAGGGGGCCCGGGGGCATTAACGTAATAGTTATAGTACTCTTTTAAGGCGATAGGCGCGTTTTTAAAATTTTGCGCGGGATACTATATATCGTTAGGATTATAGCCCTGCTATTATACCTAATACTCTAGACGCTAGTTCCTCCCTATAATACGAGAACGGAGAATATAATTAACTTCCTACTCGGGTATACTATAGACTTCCTTAGGTTTAAGAGGCGGAACTATTTAATCGGGCAATAGGTCGTTTAGGGCCTTGCGGAGCTAGTCGGTATAGAATAAGTTAGTTATCTTATAGCTATCTAGCAGGTCGAGAATATAGCTAAAGCCCTTTTCGGCAGTAATTATAAATAGACTAGACTACTAGGCATTAAGATAAGTCGTTAGGGCGACTATACTAAATCCCTTCCGTTATAGGAAGACCTTATCCCTAATAGTAAAGTCTACGGGATGTCTCTTTTTATCGGCCTATTATTTTTGCTAAGCCTAGGTTTAGGCTACGGCGTTATAAGCCTATTACTACACCTCCTGTGCTCGAGCTATAAGGCAGGAGGCAATATAGGCAGGGTTTATAGAATTATTAGGGGTCGAAGAACTATTTAATCGAGGCAGAGAGAGAGGATTTCTAATATCTCTGCCGAGTGCTACTATTAAGGGGGCTATACTAATTAAAGCGTACTAGGAAGAGTTATACGCAAAGTCTAGCGCTAGCAGATAATCGCTCTAGTCGTCTTAATACTTATCGATATAGAAGCGTAGCCTCTAATCTAGATACTAGTTTATAATCTTAATACTGCCTTATATCTATAAGTAGAGGGCGCTACTATAGCAATGCTTTATGCTAGTAAGGTTATTAATTTTCTTTAGGAATAACAAGATAAAAGGACTAGCATTATCTATAATCTAAGCAGTTAGCAGGCTAAAGAAGCAGTATAAGTGCTAGAAGTAATAGCTAGCAAGGGTCTCTAAGGTATTATTCTTCTTCCTGGGCAATATAGCAATAATCCGGCTAAGCTTATAGATAAAGGTCTAGACGTAGTTATATCCGTAGCGGTTTATAGGCATAGCCTTTCCGTTGCAAGCAACGTGCTCCTAAACGGCGGTTAGTACTAGTAGAGGGTATAGGAGTCCAGGGGTCTTATTATAAGGGGTCTTATTTCTATAATAATCATAGCAGTTGCAGATATACCTCTAGATATCCTGCTTTATCTAGGGCTAGTAGTAGTCCTATTGCAGTACCTTAATTATTTTATTTTAGCCTCTATAAATAAAGATCGGAGGTTTATAGGCTTTGCGAATTAGGGCTATGCGGAGGAATAGTTATCTATTAGCAGTTTATTCTAGGACGATTAAGTGCTTGCTATAATAGCCGAGTTCTTAAATCGCGTTTTCTTCTCGAATAAGCGTAGCAAGGTTAGTACTATAAGGGGTCGTAGTATTAGGTATACGAATTAAGGCAATAAAAAGGGCAACTTCTAGGAGGTTAAAACTAAAGGACTCTAGCTTAATTAATTAGTTTATCTATTCTTCTTTCTCCCTAGCCTTAACTATAGGGAGTTCGACTATCTTGCGTAAGAGAGCATTAGCGGCTATATTTAGTCGGCTAGGGCAGTAGAGGAAACGGATATCGAATTAAGCTAGGATATTAGACTAACGGACTTATTAAATCGAGAGCAGCCTTTTTATCGAGAAATATATTAGGGCCTTATAGTCTATAATAACGTTAAATTTCTAACTAAGGAGTTCTAGGTAGAAGTATTCGAGGCTTTAAATAACGGCAAGGAGCTTATAGTCTTAGATTAGATAGGCGTATTTAGTAAGGGATATAGTTTTAGAAAAGAAGCCTATAGGCTTCTAGGTTAAGTCGGTCTATTATTACTATAGCATACTAGCGGTTGCGTTCTAGGAGGCGTTAGTCTTAAGTCGGGTTAGCAGTTTAGGACGGAAGAAGGCGAGAATAGGAGCTTTAGTTACGAGCTTCTTTATTTAATTAAATACTTTGCGCTATTCTAGTTTAAGTTTAAAGGGCGTGTCCTTCTTAAGCAGTTAGTTTAAGGGTTCGGCGGTTGCGCTAGCGTAATAGCAGAAGATCTAGATAAAGTTGCAAAAACCTATAAAAGAGCGTATAGCTTTACGGTCTCTAAGGTCTTCGAACTTCTAATCTATAATAGCTTATACCTTGCAGGGGTTAATACTAAGTCCTATGCTAGCGTATAGCATTATACTAAGGTAGTTAACCTTAGTAATATTAAACCGAGACTTTTTAATATTACCCTGCAGATTAGCCTAATAAAGGCGCTAGATAACCTTACGGCATTTAATCTAATAGTCTTCCTCGTTATTATTATTTATATAGATTAGGACGTTATCTACGTATACACTAGCATATCGATCGAGGAGGTCGTAGAGTTAGGCATTAATAAAGTTCTAGAACTAAGCAGGGCCGACCTTTAATCCGAATAGAAGGACTAACTAATAGAACGTACTAAACCTAGTACGGAATGCTATTAGGTATTTAGAGGCCGGGTCGAGACGGAGGCAGTAGAATGCCTAGATAACGTCGATCTTAGAGAAGCGTTTCGCGGATCGGCAGTTAAAAGCAGTACTATTAAGAAAAGGGGCGGGTAAAATACGACTCTTTAGGTAGTCGTTTATCTAATAGTAGTCGATATAGAAATATCGGGCTATAGAGTACGGCTTTAGCGCGAATAGAATAGAGGCGGCATATAGGCTAGCGTTAGGCTTAATAAAACTTATCTCGAGCAGATAATCTATAGTCTCTTTCTCTAATAGCAAGTATTTAATCGGAGTGCAATAAGATAGGGGACTAGCTAGGTAGAGAGGTTTCTTAAGTTCTAGCGTAATATTATAACTAGGATAGGGACTTACAAGAGTATATGCTTCTTTCTTGCTAAAAAAGCCTTCTATATGCGCAAGGGGCTGCGGAATTAGGCTGCGGACTAGGGCAATATAATCGGGGTCTTCTCCTGCTAGGAATAGGATTTCTTAGCCTTAATATATACAACTCGCGGGGCTAAGCTTCGTAATCGAGACCTCGGGCAGGTCGGGGTCGTCTTTTAAGGGTATAGGCTAGGTCGGTATTAAGGGAGTTAATTCCTCCTATTATATCTATCGGGGATCCTTTTAGACTGCTCGGATTAATTAGTCTTAGCAATCCTAGTCGTCTTCCTAGGGGTTAGTCGAGTTAAGGGTCTTAGTCTAGGTCTAGGTTAGGGCTAGCTTTTTTTTCTTTGCGGGCTATATAAAGTTATTATTCTTCTATAAGCGTTAGAGGATCTTATACTTTTTCTCGTCTGCTTTAATTAATTAGTTCTAGCGTTCTATATTAGCCTAAATAGCTAGGTCGATCTGCCTATTAAGTAAAGGCGTCTTAGGCAGAAGGATCGAGAGGGAGTACTTAGCAAAGGCGGGGAGGTCGTTAGGCTAGATAAGCTTTCGAGCAGTATAGTCGAGTAGTAGTTTCTTTTCGGCCAGCTAGTACAGGCTAATAAAGAGATCCTAGGCATAATCGGTAACTTAGAAGGTCTCCTAGGGAAAGGACTAGCTATCGATTATAAGGGTTGCAATTAACTGCTTACGTATAGGACTAGCTAGGCAGCCTTAGAAATCGACTAGGGGGACTAGACTAACTAGGACGAGTTTAGCATTAAGGCGTTTAATAGCCTGCTTAGCGAATTAGCAACTAATAAGGAGATAGGCATCTACTCTAGTATTATATAGAGATAAGGCTTAAAAAGCGATTCTATTAATTTAAACTTAACTATTAACGGTAAACGACTCTCCTACCTTTCTCTCTATACGTAAGACTTTTAGGACTATTAAGGAGCCTTATAATAGTCCTACTCTTTTCCCGAATCCGAGTCTTTAGAGGTAGTCGGCAGCGGCGTTAGCGTCCTCCTTAAGCCCGAGATCCGGGCTTAGTCGGAGCAATCTTTAGCTATATAGCCCTTCTTTCTATAGATAAAGCATATACTATTATCCTAGTAGACCTTCTTTTTATCCTCGGAGAGAGCCTTGCCTTTTTCCTTAGATATTATTATTAGGGTCTTTTTATTTTCCCCTGCTAGCTTATCTTTATAGCAGGGAGTACGACTACTTGCTCGCTAGGTCTCCTATTAGACGGCATCTCTCTTTCGATAGTAGACCGAGTCCTTAATATAGCCGTAAAAGTCTTCGTAGGAGAGGCTATTATCCTTAGTCTTAGTTAATAGGCTAGAGTCTAGGTCGGTTAGAAGGTAGTCCTAAAGCATATACTTTATTTAATTAAATAGTATACGGGTTTTAGCGGCTAGGTTATTAAATTCCGCAATAAATTCCTAGATCTCCTATTTGCTAAAGATTAAGAAGTTTAAATAGCGGAGGCGATTAGCGGCCTCTGCGAACTTATTCGGATTGCTATAGGCGGACTCGAGATACTAAATTATCTCGGCTAGTCCGGAGAAGGGTTATTCTATAGAATCGTACCGGGTTTTAAGGGTCTTGCGGGCCTTGCCTTTAAGGGAGCGAAACAAAAAGCCTATCCTATCTTCCTCGTCCTAAAAGGTAGCCTTATCGGTTCTTATCTTATCTTTTAAGTTAGTTAGAAAGGCGCTAAACTCGCCTTTCTTTCTAGAGAACGTTTTAATATCCTTATAGCGAGTCTTAGCTAAGTTAGAGTAAGCCAGGTTCGGTTATCTAATAGCAGTAAAGATAGGCTATACGGCCTTTCTAGAGGGGATAAAAGCAGTAGATCGATCCGCAAAAGCTATCGAGGCTTCTCTATAGCGGGCGGGCTTAGGGGTCTATTAGCTCTGCAAGTCGGCAATCTGCTGCTAGAGAGCCGCTAACTAGGACTATAGGTCCTAGTTAGTCGGGGTCGTTAAGGAAGAAGCTATAATTAAATAGTCTTCGTCCTTAATATCGTAATCTTAATCTTAGGGGTTATATTCTAATTCTCTTAAGGCTAATCTTATAGAGCGTTAAGGAAAGGTCTAGTCTTAGCTTCTAGATATATATTAGGAAGCGGGTCTAAGTCTTAGGTCTTATTCCTTAGAGCCTAATTAAATAGTTTAAAAGGTCTAGGAGTCTTTTAGGGTCTTTATAGGTAGGGCATTAATATATGTTAGTATAATACAAGAGAGGACTCTGCTTAAGTTAGCTCGGGTCCTTAATCTATTAATATCTGCTTATATCTGTCTCTCTTCTTCTTTCGTAAGGGAAGAAGACAGAGTTTATATACATATTTCCCTAATCCTAATCCTCTTCTCCTGCTTTATCTTCCTAATCTCCCTATAATCCGCTTCTAATCTCGGACTAAGTTCGATCCGATTATGCTACGAGTACTGCCTAAATACAGCCCTATTGCATAATTAAATGCTTCGTCTATACGTACCTATCCCTAGTTATTTCCTTTAGGGGCAGACACGCGTTAAGACGCGTAGACGATTCGTATCGTGCGTAGTTGTATTTACACACTAGCAGTCCTCTTTTTATTATCGAATTGTTATAGGGGAAAGAAACAAATAAGAAGAGAAGAAAGGTAATAAAGAAAAACAGTATATAGGAAAGACAGAAAGGAAGAAATAATATAGGAAATAAATAAACGAGTATATAAAGAAGAATATAGTAAAAGAAAGAGGGTAAAGGAAACGGTCTTCCGTAGGGTAGTAGGGTTATAGTGCGTACTTACCGTGTTTCGCGCTTTTTATACGCGTGCACGTAACTTACCCCGCGAAATAAATTCGTTCCCTCTCTTCCTCTTATACTTCTTCTTTTCTTCTTCCTTCTATACTCCTAACAATATCGCATAGCATTATTATTACTATCGTAAGTAAGTGTAACTAAACTCTAATAGAAATAGCAGTAGTACCTTCCCGAAATCGTTACGCAAGGCTAACAAAATATTCCAGAAATGCTACTAAAGCTAGCTAAAAAGCGTAAGGGCGGGGGTAGGGGGAGGGGCCGTAGGGCCAGGCGGGGGAGTAGGGAGGGTAGTAGGTCGGGCGAGGATACGTTAACTAGAGAGACGACGGCTATAAGCAGCGATAATAACGATAATAGCGATATTACTCCGGTTCCTCCTCCGCGTACGCGTTAAAATAAGCAGAATTTTAGCCGATTTAATCGCGATTTCTAAATAATTTCGCGATATTTTATTAAGAGCATTAGGCTAATTTTATATAAGTATCCTAGCCTCCTCGTTAAGCAGCTTGCTATTAATACCTCGGGCTCTAAGACGCACGCCGCCGCTAATAATACTAAGTCGTTGCCTTTTCCCGGACGCAACTACGCTAAAAACGCTAAGGATAACGACGAAGACGCCTAAAATACCGGGGGGGTTGCGTTAAAACCTATAGACCCTAAGTTACAAGTATCCGCGTAAGGAGGTAACAAGGACAGTCCCCTATTACTAGTATATCTCCTGTCTAGCTTAGTAGCCGCCTATAACTAACGCCTATTAGGAATAGGATTCGGCGGTAGTAAAGAGTTGCTTTTGCTGCTCGTCGCGGGGATCTAAGTACGAGATAGTAAGTATCCCTATCCGATATCGAGATAATTCTTAGCTAATATTAGATGCAAAGCTAGCACTGGAAGCAGGACGCGCTATATAGGCTCTAGCGGCGTTTATCTAGATAAACTATCCTCTCGACGAGTTCTAGAAGGGGGAGTATACTAATTTAGCTCGTGCAGCTATATAAGCCTGGCGGGAGTTTAGCACGAAAAAATAATCCCTTAACGTAGTTTGCTAGCTAGGCTCCTAGGGGCAAAATTAGCAGGGAAATTTAGCTAGGGGCAAAAAAAAAATCAAGCAAGCAAAGCTAGGTAAAAACAATTTTAAGTATAGCCGGGCGCAATAAAAATTTCAGATAGATTTAGCTAGGCAGATATTTTTTATTTGCTAGTTTGCCTAGGCTAAATTAATAAAAGAGATTCTTGCTTTCTAAATATAACGAGTATAGTTTAATTATGCAATAATTAGGATATAAAAACGTAATCCCTTCGAAATAGGAAGAAAATAAGCGTAGTATAGAGGCGATATCTATCCGATTTCGGGTCGGTATTAAAACGAAGTATTCTAAAAGTCGTAAAGAGTAAAAAACGAAAGTAAAAGAATAATCGAGAAGGTTTCCCTAGATAAAGAAATAAATCCCTCCGGGTGTTTTAATTATTGTCCTAAACGTTCTAGGGATAAGTCGAGGTCCTTAAGAGATTAAAACCGCGGGCTATAAGAGTCTATTCCTTCCTAAGGGTCCTATTGTTATTCGAGGTCGATTTAGTCTTCCGAGCAGCTATTATACTGTCTAGTACCGTAAGAGATTAAAACCGCGAACTCTAGGAGTCCGTTCCTTCCTAGGGTAAAGGTCGTTTCCTAGCTTAAGTCTAGGCATCTATTTCCTAGCTAATCTATATTTTATTAGATATAGGACTCGTATTAATAGCCGATAGTAATACTAATTAGTATAGGTAGGGCATTAATATATATTAGTATAATACAAGAGAGGACTCTGCTTAAGTTAGCTCGGGTCCTTAATCTATTAATATCTGCTTATATCTATCTCTCTTCTTCTTTCGTAAGGGAAGAAAATAGAGTTTATATATATATTTCCCTAATCCTAATCCTCTTCTCCTGCTTTATCTTCCTAATCTCCCTATAATCCGCTTCTAATCTCGGACTAAGTTCGATCCGATTATGCTACGAGCACTGCCTGAATATAGCCCTATTGCATAATTAAATGCTTCGTCTATGCGTACCTATCCCTAGTTATTTCCTTTAGGGGCAGACACGCGTTAAGACGCGTAGACGATTCGTGTCGTGCGTAGTTGTATTCACACAGTCTTAGCTGCCTATCTTAGTAATAGAAAGTCGTGGTCTTAGTCTTAGGTCGTGCTATACGGGTATTTTGCGTCTTCGTACAGGACGTAAGGCTAATACGTATTTATAAACCGCTCGTTAGCAATATATTAATCTTAGAATAGTATTACGGCCTTAGAATAATAAGTAAATATATTATAGGCACTATAAATAAAGATTCTAAGATAAAAAGAAAAGAGGAAAAAGGGGGCATAAAGCTGTGCGCACTAAGAAAGACTATATACACGGCTATACGTAATCCAGGGTCTGTCAGGGCTATAATTAAATAGTTGGTGCCCTCGTGACTGGTCTTGTGGCTACGTGGCCTGAAGGGTCAGTATTTGTGCGGCGCGTAATAATAATTATCCTAAACTCTATATAATCCGAATATATAGCCGCCCCTTTTCTCCTTTAAACTATTATTACTATAATCTTAGTATAAACTTATTATAATATTATATACTTATTATACTAAGTTTAGGGGTAATCTACTTCTCTTTCTATACTGCCCTTATTATACTCCTATCTCCTATTTAAAGGGGCATAATACTTATGCGGAAAGGGGTAATATATACTATAATAGGGATAATATTAAATATCTAGCAGAAAGGGGTTTGCGTGTATTGTAACCAGGGTTCGAAAAAAATCTTATACTTATATAATTACTTATAAGTAATGCGATTTTTTGCGATTTAAATCACGGATTTTTGCTTAGTTAGATGATTTTTTATAATTTAAATTACTAGGGTAAAAAAATCACTTATAAGTGATTTTTTAGTTAGAAAAAAAATCATAAGTAGATGATTTTTATGATTTTTTTTATAAAGTATATATATAGTATTTTTAATAAAAAGTAGAAATTTTAAAGATAAATTAAGGACTTTTAAAAGGAAGAATAATTAGTAGGGTTATATTAAAAAATAAGAAATAAATAATTGCTTTTATAAGGGTCTGGCCTAGTACTGCTACAGAATAGCGACCTAAATAGTAATAATAAAGATAAAGAAAAAGAAAGGAAGGATATAACGTATAGTAAAGGGGTAGGGCTATATGCGCGCGGCCCGTACGCGTAGATAAGTTATCCTCGCATAGTATAACAAGATCCGGGCAAAGCCCGGATCCTTTATATACCCCCCTAGCTATAGTCACCCCGCTTAATATAAGAGAGCGGAAAAAACAAAATCCGCACGTTGCCCCGACCTACTATAACCTAGGGATTAAAATAAAATAATATAAACACGCACCCCCTATAATATCTATAATAACTATACACTATAACGAATATAGAGTATTACTAGAATTATATAAATTAAAGACTTACTTATAATAACCCGTACCTAGCCTAGAAAAAGAACTATATTAATAACCCCTAGCCTATTGCTTATATAGGCAATAGGGACCTTTATCGTAGAAGGGGATTTAGATAATAAGGATAATACTAGCCCTAAAGAGGTCGCCTGCCTATGCACCCTATGCATAGGGGATTTATGCAATAATAGCAAGGCCGAATACGTACGCAAGTAAGGAGCCGCCTGCATAACGTGCTATTAGCAGCGGAGATAGTGCCTATAGGAAAGGCACCTCTTTGCTGCTAACGCATATCTATAGCGGCTTATTTATAACCTGCAGGAGATATTATAGGCGGGACGAGCTATTTTAGTCCTAGCTCGAGTTCGTAGTAGCAATACCCTTAGCTAGCGCGCTATTTTAACGCTAGCATTTTAGGCCTATATAGAAAGGCTATAGAATATGCTTACTACGGCCTATTTTACGCCTTAGCTAACCTAGGACGCGTTTACCCCCCTAGCCTTGCCTAGTAATAATAATAATAATAATAGCAACGCACTAGTCCTAGCCTCTGCCGCTATTATAATGCCTGCCTACCCTATTACCCCCTAGCGCGAAATAAACCTAGCTATAGCAGCGATGCACTAATAGCAGCAGTAGTAGTAGGGCTTAATCGCCTATAAGCTAAACAGTTTTGCTATTTAGCAGGAGAAAGCTTTTTGCTACTAGGCAGATATCTAATAAGCAATCCTAGAAAACTAGGAGTAGTAGCAGGCTAATACACGCTAAGCTAACGCTATAATACTCGCTGCCCTATAAGGGCTCGCGGCTATATTATCTCTGCTAGCGCTAGCTAGTTCTAGCTTTATGCTATTATCCTTAGCTAATTCCCTAACGCAGCTATCCCCTGCCCCCTAACGCACTACTACTACTACTACTAGCACTATGCGTAGCTATATCCGCTATAGCTTGCTTAATATACTAACCCGCGCCCGCTAGATAAGTAACCTAAACCTATAGGGTTAGCTAGCATAGCTAGAGGAGGATAAGGTAAAGGAGGCATAAGGGGGGGAGAGGGGGGAAAAGGGGACGTGGCGGGAGCAGCAGGTAGTAGGGAGGGGAGAGGTAATAGTATAGGAGTACGTAGCTAAATATACTAGGGTCTATTATACGTACGCGTATTGCTAAACTTAGCCTCGAATCGTAATAATGCTTTATAATCCTATATACTCTCTAAAGGCTCCTAGGTAGGCGTTATATAGCTATGCTACTTAATAAGAATAGAATAGTATAAGGGCGAGTTTGCTAATTGCTAACCCTAAGCATTCTTAGTAGTAAGTACTTTCTTAACCTCCTACTTATTAAGAGATAGGTTATTATTAGATAAATAGAGAGCAGGGTCCGGCTAGGAGTTAGTATATAACTATAAAGGCAATAGGTCTAATATAGCGCGTTTAAGCAAGTTAATATAAAAAATAGGGTAAATGCCCTATAGCGTATTAAGTATAATAGTTAAAAGGAATAAGATAGTAATAATATAGTATTTAGCCTAGAGATAGTTAAGCTTCCTAAAGGGATAGTTAGAGCGAATATAGCATATATCTAGCTAAATAAAATCGCTAACCTAGAACTTCTTAGCTAGGTAACGCATAGTATTAAAAGAGTCCTGCTACTACTACTACGCCTATATAATACTAGCCTATGCTAAGTCTATCCCCTCCTTAAAGTGCTAGAGGAAGGCAATAGCATGCCCCTTAGGCAAGGCAGAGGAAGCTAATAAGGACTGCTCGATCTTAATTAAGGGAATATTAAACCTATGCAAGAGGCGATTTAAGCTAAGCCTAGTAACTAACGACTCGCGGTTATTTAACGCAAGCTAGTAAGCAGGGAGGTAATCTGGCTAATCTAACTAAGAAAAGGCTACTATATAGCAGAGTATAGCTTGCACCTCTTAGTTAGCATACTCTATACTACTATCCGTCTATAGGTAATAGGATATAGATAGGAGCTGCTAGACCCTAATAAGATAGCAGAGTTCGGACTAGAAACTCCTAGTCTAATTTAAACTATAATCCGAGATTAACTACGCAGGGAAGCTATAGAAGCGCTACTAGGTTAAAATAAAATAACGCGTATAAGCCTTAGCGTCTATAGATATTATAGCCTTAAGCTAAACGTATTTAGAAAGCTAGTCTATAATAACTATAAGGAAACACGGGGAGTTAGGAGAGTTAGCTAGGAGGTTAGTTATAAAATTAATTAAGATTATAGACTAGAAACGGTTAGTAATTAGAAAGGGTTAAAGAAGGCCCTAATAATAGCAATAGTAGAAGTAATCCCTATAGCAATAATAATTGCGTATAAAACGCGTAATATCCTTAGATATCCCCTCCTAATAAAAGTCGCGTTAAAGGAGTTAAAATATAATATTCTTCCTAGGGTAGCTAGCAAGAGGCGAGTCGTAAACGCGCTAGATTAAGAATATAATAAGGGGTTCCTAGCAGGGGACCTAGAAATAGCTATAGAATTATAAGAAGCTAGCGGCAAAAATAGTATAATCTGCTACCTATTCGCAGGTATAAGCCTTAGGGGGGAACTTCCTCGCTACTAAACGTAACGCATTAAGGCGGATAGCGTATAATAGGTTATACTATAAAGCAGAACGCTATAACTCCTGCAAGTACGCGTTAGGAAAAGGAGTAGGGGAATTAGTAATATTAAGGGGAGGAATAGAAGCTACTAATAGGGAGGGAGGATAGTTTAGCGAGGAGTTAGTCGCAGGAGGCAGAGAAGGAACCCTAGACGCAGGCTAGCGAGGAATACGCGCCTGCTAACAAGGGACGCTTGCTTATAGCGGAGCTATCCGGAAAGCATAAATCGAGAGGGGCTATATAATCCGGCTAAAATAAAAAGGCGTATCGCAGCACTCCTAATCGCGCTAGGAAAGAGTATTAAGACGCATTGCCTATAAGCTAGGCTAGTAATAAAAGTAAAAGTTAAATAAAAATAACGTTTTAGCCTACTATGCCTAGCGTTTTAATATCTTCTTAGGGGTAGTAAAATGCTTAAGGGCCTTATAATCTATTAAGATTATAAAAGGCTTAGCTATACTATGCAGCTTAGCTAACTAGGCTTTAAAGCAGGCAATAATAGCAAGGAGCTCTTTATTATAGATAGTATAATTCCGCTCTGCAAGTTAAAGCTTCTAGGAAAAGTACGCAATAGGGCAGAGGATTTTATCTTTCCCTATCTATAATAAGCAGCTACTAAGTGCCTTATTAGAGCAGTCCGTTTTAATAACTATTAGCTAGCAAGGATCCTACTGCGCTAAGACGGGATAAGTAATAAACGCAGCCTTAAGGTAGTTAAAGGCTGCCTAGCACTCGGCTATCTACTAAAAGGGCACGTTATAACGAGTTAGATTAACAAGAGGGGCTATAATATAAGAGAAGCGAGGGATAAAGTCGCAATAGAAGTTTGCAAAGCTAAGGAAACTGCGGATACCTCGAATACAGGAAGGCGCCTCCTAGTTACGTATCGCGGCTACTTTATCTAAGTTAGGACGTATCTTGCAGCTAGCGTGTATAATAAATCCTAGGTACTTAACCTCCTTAACTGCAAAAGCGCACTTATTAATATCTAGAAATAAACCCGCGGCCTATAACTTATCTATAATAGCCTAGACCTTACCCTAGTAGTTAGCACGCAATCCCCTAGAATAAATTAAAATATTATCGAGATACGCTATAATAAAGTCGCCTAGGGATATGCCTAACGCGTTATTAATATATTGCTAAAAAGAAGCAGGCGCTCTAGCAAGGCTAAAGGGGCAAATAAGCTACTTAAAAAGCCTAAACTAGGTACGGAACGCTATTAGATATTTATTACCCTCCGCGATACGCAGCTTATAAAAGGCGGCGCAGATATCTAACTTCGTAAACTAATAGGCGCTAGAAAGGCTGCGTAACGTTTCCTTAATTAAGGGAAGCGGGTAGCAATCCTATTCCGTAACTTAGTTTAAAGCGCAATAATCGATATAGAAACGCTAGCTACTTCTAGGCTTTTTAGCAAGAAGGATAGGAGCGGCTGCTAATAATAAGCTTACGCGAATCTACCCTTTATCTATTAGGTTAGTAATCTGCTAGCGAACCTCGAGAAGGTATTCCCGCAGTATATTATATAAAGGGCCCTATAGGAGAGCAGGCAAGGAACTATCCGGGTTATAACGCAGATAAATATAGTAATCCTGGCTGCTATAGTAAGTTAGCAGGGCGCTAGCCTTCTCCTTGCTAAAAAAGTCGGCAAAGTTAGAGACTTTAGATAGAAAGGAAATTATAAGGGGCGCTTTAGAAGTAGGGGTAATACGGAGCGCTAATAAGATTTCGCGCAGGCTAGTTGCAAGGAACTAAAAACCCTTAGGATAACGGGTCTCCCTGCAAATAAGGCCGGCAAAGGTAGAGCCTATAATAGCAACTATAGGGTTAGAAACCTAGCGGGCAGCGCTGCTATAAATAACTAGGTCGTCTGCGGAATAGATAATTAACTCGCGCCTGCTAGCGCGGACTAATATATTATAACGCATAAGCTATAGGGTGCTAAGAATAAATTCCTGCGTTAGCCTAGGGATTAGGTACGCGATAATAGGCGTAAGCTACCTATTAATATTAGCGATAAAACGCATAATATCCTGAATTAATAACGTCTTCTTAAAACAACTATCCTAATCTCGACTAATCGAAATAGCTATCTAGACTACACGCGGCTAAGGAAGATATACTCTTTTAAGCTAGCAATATTAAACTAGCGATTCGCTTATAGCAGCATAGCAATTATAGCTATAGTCTGCCTACGCGTTAATAAAAGTAGTAGAGTTTATAAGCATAGGAAAAAGAAGGGGCGTAGTATTTATATCCCTCTTAATTTCCTTAAATTGCGTTGCTAAACTACTATTAATATCCTCGACGCGACTACTTGCCCCTAGCAAGAGACTTATTATAGGGGCAGTATATTTCCCGCCTAGCCCGGAGAAGCATTAGAAGTATCTACTATATCTATAAAACGCACGCGCGATATAGATAGGCAACGCGCTAGATAGAGGTTGCAGGACTTTAGGAAGTGCCTAGAGATACTATAGCAAAGGCATATACTATTAACGCAGCGCTGCTTAATTATATCCGAGCTAACTTACGTTGCTTAGCAGTAGGCATTAAACTATCGCAGATAGCGGGCAGCAGGTTAAGAGGAAGTGCCTATGCTATAGATATCTATTATTAGAGTATCTAGGCATAGACGCGTCTAACTAGTTAGAGGAGCCCCCTTAGTATTAAAACAAGCCTTAAGACAGAAGGCTTCGATATTAATAGCAATAGACCTAATACGTATAACCGCCCTAGCGTAATTATTATAGGGGATATTATACTTAATATAGTATTAACGTAATTTAGGTAAAAGGGAGTAATAAAGGCGTTAGACTTTAATAACCTTGTTTTATAAGGCCCTACCTAATAGGGATAACTTAGCTTTAAAGCAGATAAGAAAATCCGAAAAGGACTTAATAGGGCGCTATACGAGTTTCTCTAGCTCCGCTATAGCTATCTGCTAATAGTAGGGGTCCGCGAAAACGCTATCGAGGTAGTTAAGGAAATACTCCGTATTATATTTATATTCCTCC
The DNA here is from genome assembly GCA_001633055.2 of Ophiocordyceps polyrhachis-furcata BCC 54312. Lineage (NCBI taxonomy): Eukaryota > Fungi > Ascomycota > Sordariomycetes > Hypocreales > Ophiocordycipitaceae > Ophiocordyceps > Ophiocordyceps polyrhachis-furcata. Next base: position 1,797,599 of record LKCN02000006.1, read on the forward strand.
TCTTGCTCGAAAAAAGGGGCTACCTTAGCCTATATAAATAGCGCAAGGTACTAGTATAAAAACACCTACTAGTCGTAGGCAGTGCTAATAAACTCCTAGTCGGCAACAAGCTTATGCGCTATAAAGGAGCGCTATGCTAGGAATAATATCTTATTACCGTTAAATAGCAATCCGGGCAGCAGTAGCTTGCGCTTTAGGCGGCTCGACTGCGCTATTGCCTGCTGCTCTAACTATAGTATAGCATCCTGCTACTATAAAACGATTTATTAAAGCTTAGCTATCTACTAAGATAATTAAAAGTATATATTAGGGTCTACTATAGTAGAAAAAAGAAAGTAAAAAGGAATTAATCTTTATTATTTATAAGGGTCTGGCCTAGTACTGCTATAGAATAGCGACCTAAATAGTAATAATAAAGATAAAGAAAAAGAAAGGAAGGATATAACGTATAGTAGGGGGGTAGGGCTATATGCGCGCGGCTTGTACGCGTGGATAAGTCATCCTCGCGTAGTATAATAAGATCCGGGCAAAGCCCGGATCCTTTATAGCTTTACTTTATTCTTTTATAATAATATTATCTTTTTTCTTAATATATTATAAGTTATAACTAGACTTTAAAATAATTAATAATAGTAATACTATAAATATACTATAAATATACGAGTAATATTACTAGTAAAAAGGCTAGTAGTATTACTACTAGATAAATTAGTAAGAATACTAGTAAGAATACTAGAAAAAATAATAGTAAAACTAATAGTAAAAATAATAGTAAAAATAATAGTAAAAATACTACTAATATTACTACTAATATTACTACTAAATAAATTACTTAAAATATAATAAAAAAAAGGGTAAAGATACTAGTAAAAATATAAGGAAAAATACTAATATAAATACTGCTAAAAATACTACTACTAATAATAATAAATACTAAAATATATACTAAAAAATATAAGAAACTAATCCTTACTAGTAAAAATACTAAAAAGAATCTAGGAAGAATACTACTAAAATACTAATAGAAAGTTTAAATAAATATTTATTAACTAGAAAAACTTAAAATAATTTTAAGTAAAAAAACTAGCTAATAAATATTAGTAAAAATAACTTATTCCTCCTCTTTACCTTCTTTATATTCCTCTTCTAGTAAAGTAAAGTCCTTTTTCTAACTCTTTAGCAGAATTAACTGCTTAATAGTATCCGAGTTTAGCTGGTTTCTTGACTTAGTAATTATATTAGCGCTTATAGAGAAAGCGCTTTTAATCGAAGCCGAAGTTGCTGTAATAGAAAGGTATCGTTAAGCTAAAATAGCTAGAATAGGAAATCTAGCCTTATTCTGCTTCTAGTAGTCGAGAATATTATCCTAAAATTATTAGCTAAGTTAAAAATTATAAAAAAATAAGTACTTACTTTTTTTTCAAGTAATAGCTCTAAAAAATAGAAAATAAACTCTTCTGGCGTATTTTCCTTATCCGAACTAATAAAAAAGTCGTCCGAATAATTAGATTTAGCAGGGCTATAAGCCCGGGAAAAAGAAGTATTTTTCTGATTTACTTCTTCTTTTATCCTATAGTATTATTAGTAAATAAAATAGTTAAAAAAATAGTAAAAAAAAGAAATATTACTTACTTAAAGTATTCTGCTTTAAAGCAGTTAAGGAGGTCCTTTTCGAAGGTAGGATAAAATCCTAGGAGTTATTTCTCCTTAAAATAGGCTAATTTTAGCCGGGGATCGAGAATAATACTATATAAGTATATAATATAAGTTTTAAAGTTAGTTTTAGTTAGTTTTTCCAGAAAGTATTTTTCAAGCTTTGTTTTTCCTTATAAAATACTAGAAATAAAAAGGTTATAATAGTTTAACTAAAAAAGTTAGTAATAAATAGTAATAACTTAAGTAAAAAATACTTACTAGTCTAAGTGCTAGATTTATATGCTCGGCTTTAATTCCATAGTCCTAGTATAAGTTGTTTAATTTTTTATATATCTAATAGATATATAAGAGCGCTTCCGAAGCCGTTATATAAAGTTGACCTTATAGCCTTATAGAAGGCTTAAGAAATATTTCGAATAATTCCTTTAGGTCGACTAAAGCATCCTATTCGCTAAGGGATATACTATTTTTTTTAAGCTCCTTATTAGCCGTATTATTAATAGCGTAAAGAATAGCCGGCTTAAGTTAAATAGCTGTATTTAGCATATTATAGGTGGAATTCCACCTAGTAGCGTTATCTATAAAATAATATTAGTAAAAATATAAAGAAAAAAAACTAAAAAACTTACCTAGGGGTATTTTTTCCTTATTTAAAGTAGAAGGAATTTGACCCTGATTTTTTGCTCTTTTAATGCCTTCTTTAAATAGCTTTTTTAGCTCCGTATTATACTTTAAAATTGTAATAACTCTTCGAAGCCAGTTAAAAAAAGCTAGAAAAATTAGTAAAATAAATATAAAAGTAAAAAAAACTTACTAGAAAAGTTATTATCTTTAACTTATATCTCTATATTATTAGTTTCCAGGGCTATTAAATCCGAATTAATATAGTTAGAGAGAATTATATTGTTTACAGCTAAGGAAAGAAAGGCTTTAAGCATATCTTATGCTATAAGGTTAATAATATGCGCTATATAGCGCATATTACCCTTAAAGCTCTCCGAAAAAAAGGCTATAATAAGCCTCTTTATACGAGTTAGCAAAGGTATTATTATTACTAGCGTTATCTCTCGTAAAGCTATAAGAAATTAGTATTATTATTATTAATTATACGCTAGGGGCTGTAAAAGGCATCTAGAACCTCTATATATATCGAGTAGGAAAAACCCCCCTAGGGGGGAAAACCCCCTAGCAAACAGAGCAAAGGAAAAGCCTCGCGCCCCTAGGGGTCGCGAGGCGGGGAACGCGGTAGTATAGTAAGGTACAGGGCAGCTGCCCGCTAGAGTAGTCTCGGAAAAATAAAGGAGATAAGGGGTAATAAGGAAGGGTAGTAATAACTTAGCGCGGAAGGTAGGAAAAGGGGAGGGGAGGGCAGTAAGGGCGGAGGGGGTAGCAGAATCGGAATAATAGTAAATCCGCTCTAGGGGGGGTATATAAACCTCTCCTTCCTCCTTTTCCCTCTCTTTTTCCTTCTTCCTTTATTATTATTTTAAAAAGTAAGGGTCCCTTAGCTCGAGAGGTTAGCTAGCTATTAAGTCGATTAATATAATTATATAGGGTAGTATACTAATATATAACCTAGCAAGTAACTAAGCAATAGCAAGATAACGATAATAATAGTAACTTAGCGAGAAAATAGTAGCCTTACCCTTTACTATAATCCTAACGCGACTAACGCTAGCAGTAGTTAAGCCTAATAAACTGCGAGTAGTGCCCTATAGGGTATATATTAATAGGCTTATCGAGAAAAGGCAAGTTTACTAGGATTAAACTAATAAGTATACTTAGGGGTTACGTAGTAAGAGCGAAAATTAACTAGTAGTAGGCATTTGCTTAGCTAGTTATTATTATTATATAACCTTATAATAAAAATACTAGATAGTAAATTAGGAGCAGAGAGCTTATAAGGAGAGAGAAATACTAATAGCTTTAGGTTATAGACTTTGCTATTATAGAGAAAGGGCAGGCGGCTATTAAATTTATTATTAAAGGAGGAACTACTAATATAGTAGAGGTAAATAAGCCCTAGGGTCCTAAGCTAGGAGAGTAGGAGTTCGATCTAATAGTAGAAGTAGCGTTAACTTAGTTAGGAGCTATAGGAGGCGTAGAACTAGCACTAGAGTAGGGAGTCTAGGGGCATTATAGCGCAAGCTGCGGTTCCTTTAATAGCACTCCCCCTAGTCCTAGTTATGCCTGCCCTAGCCTTAGCTACGCCTATAGTAATCCTGCCTGCGCTAATAGCAATAAAGAACTTGCTAATAATAATAATAATAATTACGAGTCTAGTCTAGGTACTAAAGGGCCTTATAGAGGCTATAGGCTAGGAGATCCTTAAAAAGCTAAGGGAAGTGCGCTAATACTAGGAAATAATTCTTTACGTCTAGGAGAAATAGTTAGCGTACTAGGGTAGTATTAATACGTATTATATATATAATAGTTAGCACTTTAGCAGGATCCTTAGCAATCTTCTTAGTATTAACCTAAATAAGCAGATATATATCCCTAGGGCCTAAGGGGCGGAGGACTTTCCCCTAGATATAGATAGACTAATCTAGCCCTATATTACGAATCCTAATATTAGGGGCTAATTAATAGTATATATGCCTAAAGCTGCCTTAACGCTACTAAAAGTAGAAAGGGGGATAAGGGCTGCTTTTTGCGACTATAATAGCAATAGCAATAGCGATATTATAGAAGTGCTAGCTAAGAGATAAAGGCTAGAGGTAGCGGTAGAGGAGGAGAGGGTATTAGTAGAGGAGGGGGTAGTAGTAGCAGGAGGGGGGGGGGAGGAGAAACTAGGAGGAGGGAACCCGGCTATAACCCTAGTAGTAATAGGGACTTCGAGGCAAGGGCCTAGACGTCCCCCTAAGCAGGGTTGCAGTCGTAGGCATAGGGGTTAGGGCAGTCGTAGTAGGGGTATATTAGAAGGCAAGTAGAAATATTAGTGCTTTTAAAGTAGCGTTAGTAAATAAAAAGGCAGTCCGCCCCTAGGGGGTAGTAATACCTTTTATCCTATATAGTATAAAGGCGAGGTCGAACTAATATAGGCAATATAGTTATATAAACTATAGAGCTAGCTTGCTAGTAGAGACCTTATAGCTAAGTAGACGAATAAGATTAGCCTAGTCCCTTAGGGGGCCTAGGTTAGAGAGCAGGAGTCTCTAAGCGCTTATATAGGGGCAGCGGAGGAATAGGTATTTAGCAGTCTTATCCTTGCTAGTACTATAGGGGCAATATAGGGATAGTATATTAGGGATATAGCATATATAGAGAAAACAGTTTAGCCTAATCCTGCTAGACCGAAGTTATATTAGGATGCTATTAAGAAATTTAGGAAAAGTAGTATATAAGTCGAGGGCAAGGCGCGGTTTAAATTAAGGGCGTTTATTAGTTGCTTATCTATAAGACTATCCGTAGTGCTTAAGGCGGCCCTCCTAGGAATCCTATTAGAGGAGCTATTTAGCCTAAAAGCGCTTACGCAAGTCCTAATATAACTACGAGCTAGGGTCGAGTAACCCCGCCTAATATATTATAGAGTCCCTTAGTAACTAGAGTATAATATAAAGGGCAGGGGGTCGACTATAGCAGGGCTAGAAACGCTAGGAGACCTAGGCGCACGCGGCTCGAATACTAGCTATAATGCTATTAGCCTTAAGGAGCTAAAAAGTACGGGCAGAGCAGTAGGAAAGGTAGAGGTCGAGTAAAGGGACGAAAGCTTCGGACTCTATATAGTGCAAAGGGGTAGCCCTATAAGCTCTAGTAATAACCCTAAGGCATTTAGATTAGACTTTAGATAATTCCTTATAAATAGGACTATAGGGGGGGCTAGATAGGAGCGTAATAAGAGCAAAGTAGGCAGTACTATAAGCGATTGCTAAGCGGATAACCTTTATATAGATCTTACGCGCGCGGATAAAAGAGAAACCCTATATAGATATAGCAAGGTTAGTTAGTGCAAGCTACTATTTCTAGAGCTTTTATATAAGTTAGCGCAAGTAAGCCTTTTACTTAAGCTTCCGATAAATCTAGACGCTAAGCATATAGGCCTCCTATATAGGGACTATTATAGAGCTATTAAAGGTAAGAGAGCTTATATTAGCTATATAGGCGCGTATAAAGTAAAGGAGTTCGCTCTTAAGTAGTTAAAATAATATCTTATACTTATAGGCCTAATCTCGGCAGACCTCCTATGCTTAGACTAACTAGTCCCGAACCTATTATAGTATACGGCTAGTGCTAATAATATTCGTATTATCCGCGAACCTAATAGGAATAATTCCGATTTATTATTCGAGTTAGTAATAAAAGGAGGAGATATATAAGATAAATAGGATTAGGGATAATAGGGACCCTTAGGGGACCCCTTTTTCGATATTAAAGGGTCTAGATAGGCGGCTATCGACCTTAAGCCTAGAGCTACGGCTAGTAAGGTAGCTATAGATAAGCGCAGTAAGCTAGGAGGGGAAGCTAAGGAGGTTAAGAGTAGTAATAAGCTTATTATATAAAACATAGTCGAAGGCGCTAGTTATATCGAGCATAAGGAGCAATACAGAGCCCTGCTAGGCCTAGGCTATGCGTACTATTTTAGTAAGTATAAATAGTGCACTATTAGTAGAATAGCAAGGTCTATTTCCTATCTATCTAAAGGGGAGGACTATAGCAGCCTTAGCAGCGCGGGATAGTTTTTATGCTAAAATAGTCTTTAGTACCTTCCTGACTATATTAAGTAGCGAGATTAGTCTATAACCCCTAGGGGTCTATAGGACTTCCGGGCTCTTGCCCGCCTTCTAAAGCACTATAACGTTCGACTCCTTATATCGAGCAGGGAAGTAGCCGTACGCAATATAACTATAGAGGACTAAGGTAAGGAAGGAGACTAATAGTAGGCTATACCCTTTAAGGAAGCTAACTAGGATCCTATTAGGACTAGCTAATTTCTAGGAGGCAATACTAAAAAAGGCAGAGTATACCTTAGATTCGCTAACCTTAGGGGTAATGCTAATAGCTAGGAAGGGGTCCTTAAGGGAAAGGGGGGGAGTATTCGCTAGACTCGGGGGAAAGAACTTATTAGCAAGCAGCCTAGTCTTTCCCTTATAGGATAACTATAGGCTGCTAGAAGTATTATATTATAGGGCAGGTATATAGGTTAGTTCTAGAGGGGTCTAGCTTCGCAAGCGCGCTTATTTAGTTATAGACTATAGGGTCTAGGGGTTGCTAGATACGCTATTAAGAAAATCCTGCTAGTTATTGCGTTTCGCCTTATAGATAGCGGCCTTTTAAATAATAGTTTTATCTCCTAAGGCCTGCTATTAGAATAGGCTAGGGTTTGCTTACTATGCCTGCCTAGCTTGCTTTGCGTTACGCACTATTTTGCTAACCTCCTATATTTACTAAGGGCATAACTTTAGGCCGAGTTGCTAGGGGAGAGACGGGATAATAATAGTCGCTATAGTATCGAGTTCCTAGTATAGCTAGTCTAGAGTAGCGTTTATCTAATCTAGGGAACCTATAAGCGCCTAGAAGGGCAGGAGCCTATTGCATGCCTTAGCAATAAGGACGTCCCTATTAAATAATTTCTAACGCCTAGTAGGGGCTATATTAGAAAGGGGATTAAGGTTAAAGGAGGCGGATTATAGTATATAATTAGAACCCTTAAAGTTAAGGTTAGGGCTAAGGAAGGTTAGGAAGCAGCTAGGAAATACCTAGATAAGGTCGATAGTGCTTAATTAGCAGCTATATATTTCTTAAGTAACCTTATATAAGGGGGTAATAAGTTCGAGGCGCAGCTATCCTACTACCTAGAGGAACTCGAGGATATATAGTAAGGATTATTCGTAAAGATCCTAAGAAGGATAATAAGCGTTAAGGTTACTAAGGAGGATATAAGGGGAGCCTAGGTTAAGCTAGTCCTATAGATAAAAGAGGGGGCTTATTGCAATACTAATAGGAGGGGAGTAAACTAATAGGATTCGGGGGCTATAAGTAAAGGAGGCTCCTATAATATCCTAGCTAAAAATAAGTATCTAGGTATGCAAATCGTAGCGCTTATATATATAAAGGAGGGCCCTGCCTTTGCCCTAAACGAGATAGTAGGGGGCGAGGCCTAGGACTAGCGGTCGGCTATTAGTATTAAGCTAAGCCTCCTGGATAGCTATTATATTATAGCTATATTTAGAAAAAAGGGCAAGATAGATAAGATAGTTTAACTTCTGTATATTCTACGTAAGGGCCTTAATTTTTATTAAGTTATATAGAGGGGATAGTAAATAGCGATTAAGACGTTAGCGTAAGCTAGGTGCGGGAAGGGGTAAACGTAGGGGCGGCACTGCGCTGCGCGCGGCCTTATTGTCCTACTATAGGGCGGGAATAGCTATAAAGGCCGCCTCTAGCTTATAGCAAGTGTCCGATTAGGGGGTCGATAGGGGGAATTTCTATATTACCTAGGGAGCCGTAGTAGGCCTGTTTCCGTAGCAAGACCTAGGTAAAGCCGTCCTTATTAGTAGTAAGTGCGGGCTAGGAAGCGAGCGGCTATTAAGAAGTAGTCGGTATTTAGCTATAGTTTAGTAAGTAGTCCTAATAGTAGTCCTAGAAGCAATAGGGTCGCGCAGGGTATACGGATCTAGCCCTATCCTAGTGCTAGCGGGATACTTTGCAATCCCGGGACTATAAAGCGTAGTTCCCTTTGCATAGGATATAGTAGTATTAACGTTTACCCTTAAAAGCAAGGCAGTTAGTCTCCCCTCCCTTATACGGGGAGGACTTGCAGTGCTTATAACGCAGGGTGTTTTTGCAGTATTTAGCTATATAGCCGAACTAGAAATATTAATAGCATTATTTAGGGCGGATAGCATTCTTATAGGGTTTATAGTAAATAATCTTAGCGTTAATAATTAGCCTATTTATATAGAGCCGATTAGTATTAGCAATACTGCTAATACTAAGGATAAGGCAAGTCTAAAGCGCAACCCCCTAGGGTCCCTTATAGGGCTTAATTGCCCGAGCTCGGATAATATTAACTTTATTAATATCCTTAATGCCCTAAAGCAACTTATCTTTATCTTAGAGGGCGGCTAAAGTACGGATACCCTTAGCAATTATAGCGTACGAGCGTTAGGTAAGCACTGCTTCCTTGCTAAAAGCCGCCTAAATCTATCCTTTAGGATAAGGGCATAATATTTTATTAGGGTTAAAAGTAAGTATAATATTGCTGCTTAGTAAACGCTTAGCAGTAACTATAGCAGGGTCGCCTATAGCGGAATTAGCTTTAGTAATAATCTCTATAAGAGTAAGGGAGGGAGCCTCCTTAGTAACTAGGACGCCCTAAACTAAGATAAGCATCTCGCGTTCCTATCGAGCTAGTACTAGTCGGATAAGAGGTAGTCCTAAGGTTAGTATAGTAGCAGGGGCGGCGAGTACGGCGGCCTAGGACGGTTTCGACCTAGTTATATAGGGTTATAGAACCTTCTATATAGCTAATTCGACGGATTTCTAGATTGCATAGGTAATAGTAGCAGGAAGGGAGGTCTTATCCGTCTTAGCAGCAGCGGGGGCGCGCTTCTAAAGCTTCTTCCATACTATATCTATAATAGCCTATATAGCCCTAAAATTTTCGTATAAGACTACCCTAGCGAGACTATTAAAAGCGTCTTTTATAATAGGATTAATTAGCGCTTATAATATCTCTATAAACGGGTCCTTATTAGGTGCGTTAATAATATTAAATTAGCTAGCACTTGTATACGGGTGCTATTATAACTGCGCGATCCCCTTAGGACCCCTATTAATTACTATTAGGACCCCGATAGTATTGCCAGGGGCCTTATTTAGGGGCGCCGCGGACAGCGCTATGCCGAACGAAAAAGGAGAGAAGGGGAGCTAAAAAAGAAGACTTGTAGTCGCAATAAGAGATTGCAGCGAGCGCTTTGTCGTCGCTGCGGCTATATATTACTATGTAAGAAATTAGTAAAAAAAACTAGTTAGTATAAAAAAACATACCTAAAAATAGTCGAATAATTTAAAGCCGGATAAGGGCTTAAAGCTAAAAGAGCTTCTTGAAGAATATAAACGCTAGTATGTCGTTTAGATAATTTATAGAAGCCTAGGTTTTTTAATATTAGCTTAAAAAAAATTAAAAAAATAAACTTACTTATAAGGTAATAGTTTAACGTAAAATCCGAAGAGATATACGTTAAAATAATACTAATATACGCAGCCTAAGCATTAGAAGTCTAGATATTAAACGTTAAATTAAATAATCCGAAGTTTTTAATGTATTAATTTAGCTTATTATTAAGCAAATTTTGTTTTTCTTCGAATTCTTTACTTAAAAGCTCTTTAATTTTTGCTAGGTAGATTTTTAGATAGTCCCTATTTTAAAAATTAGTAATAAAAGTTAAAATAAATAAAAAAAAAAATAACTTACTAGTTATAAAACGTTAAAAGCTCTAAAAAGAGTCCGAGCTTATAGCGTTAAAAGAAATATTATTGCTTATTATTTATTTTATTATTATTTATTCTTACTCTAGGGACCTATAGCAGGTATCTAGGAAACATGCTAGGTAAAATCAGGCTAGAAAAACCGGGCTATACCCGGGGGAAAACCAGTCTCTTTAGGGGGCAGCGTGCCTAAAAAGGCGAGGAAATAGTCGTATATCGAGGTGCCGCAAGCAGGACGAGTCCTAGTCCTATAGGCTATAGTAGAGGTAGGTAAGGGGGCGCGTATATCTAACGTGTTAGCAGGCCGCGGAGGTACAAGGGTATTTCCGGCTAGAGGTATAAGAGTATATTTAGTCGCGTTAGTATAGGGGTACCTCTGCGCAGTAGGGCGTAGTATAGATTAGCTAGGTACGTAGTTACTTAGTAGCGGGGTATAAATTCGTCGATTATATTATGCCCTGCTCCGTAAATTATTACCTATTACTATAAGGTATTACTATACTTAAGATAGGAAGAGATATAAACTAAAGCAATAAGCAGGAGGTCCTATATAATAAGTATATATTAAGGATATATATAACGCATAGCCGCGTATTATTCGAAGGCTATTAGGATTAGGCTTATAAGTAGTTAGAGCATTAACTAGTATTAGCTAAGCTAACGTTAAGCAGTAGCGATTATATAGGTATATACTTGCTATACAAGGACTAATATTTAGTATTATTAGGTTAGTATAGTATAGGGGTTAGGGTAGAAGTATATATTAATAGTTAGGCAGGTATACTTAGAGCTTGCCTATAATACTAAGAAGCTCTACGACTGCTAATAGACGCGCAAGGAGCAAGAGGAATCGTTAGGCAGGAAGCTAACTACTGCTAAGTTAGACGAGATTTAGGACGCATTATAGCTAAAGGCGTGCTAGGTAGTAAACGAATATTATCTCTCCCTTAAAGGCCTATTTAACTTACGCTCGAACTAGGTTACTAATAACGCTATTCTAGTAGCTATTACGAAAACTAATAATCTCCTAGGCAAGGTAATAGAGCGGCTAGATAAGATTATTACTATCCTTAAAAAGAGGCCTATAGCTTAGCCTTAGCCTATTGCTAGTTAGCTAGTCGGAGTTATAGGACCTCCTTCTGCTATAAAAAAGAGGTTAGTTAAGGATATCGCCAAGGCGGGCACTGCTAAGCAGGTCGCTATAAAGCTATCTCCCTCCTTTATTAAGAAAGGCAAGAGCAAGGCGGAGGCATAAGCGGTAATAAAGAGTATTCTATTAATAGCTCTAGTAATAGCTACCCTATCGAAGCAGCCTAAGGTGTTTTTCTAGCTAAGTGCTAAGGGGGAGCTAATAGATATTAATAATAGCGCTAAGGATAATAATAATAAAGATAAGGTCGAGCTAGTCGATAGCGTAGTATTAAGTAAAGCACTTACTTACCCTAGCAAGATACTAGCTAAGTCGTCCTATAGCTATAATACTCCTATAGCTCCTATAGCTCCTATAGCTCCTATTATTCGTCCTGCTGCAACTACTCCTATTGCGCTAATTACTCCCCCTGCCCTAACTGCGCCTAAGGTAAAGTCGATATTTAAGGAGTAGTATAACGTTAGCAAATCGACGGCTCTCCCTAACTTAGTTATACGCGGTCTAAAGGGCAAGGAGGCGGGTAGATACTTAGCTAGACGTTAGGCAGCTAGGGGTTATAGCCTAGGCGAAGAGCTGCCTCTTAAAGTGCAGTAGGCTATTTAGCAAGCCGTAGCAAAATAAGCTATACTATAGACTCCTATAGCCGATTATATAGCTATATCTATTCCTGCCGCGTTGCTAGTAATGCTAATAGGCCGGGTATTAACTCTTTCTAGAGGCTAGACTAGGTTACGTAAATAGTCTTATTGCATAGTGCCTTATATAGGGTTAGACGATAAGCTTAGTAAGATCTAAGCAGGGGAAGGGTAGTAAGTAAAAGGGGGTAAAGGTAAGGGTTATATTAGAATAGATTAGTGCATCTAGGATAGTAAATTAAGAGATTAAGAAGTCGGACGAGTGCCTATATATTAGTAGTTAGACCTTTGCCTTTATAGCGGAGTAGGGGGAGGTTAGTAGAGTCTATTAGCGAGGTCGAACTAGTATAGTCTGCTATATTATAGTATCTATTTAGCTAGGGTTATTATAAATCTATAATATTATAGCTTTATGCATAGGTCGATATTATTACAAAGATACTATAGTAATAAGTTACGGGCAGTAGTATATAGTTAGCATCTAAGAAGGATATAGTATATAGTTTTAGCCTTATTACTGCAGGGGCAAAAGGGAGTAATAATATCCGGGATATTGCGCTAGAAGAGGAAGGCGCGTAGTCTAATCTTCCCTATACAGAGTTAGGTAATTATAGTGCTTATATGCTTAGGCGCGTTATAATATCTATCTAGTGCTATAGGTTAGTTAAAGCAGGATAAGGTGCTAGAGGGGTATATAGTCTAGCAGTGTTAGAGTTAGTAAGGGGTTTCCTTCCTATCCTATTATTGCAACTATTTATTAGTAAGTAATTTAGCTATAGTCTTAGGGGGGGGAATATTAGCCTAGCCTAACTATGCCTAGACCTATATAAGGCATTCTTAGAGGGGGGGTTTGCTGCGTTTATAGCGCTTAGGTTTATACTAGGGGAAGCGGAGAAGGTAGCGTAAGACCGCTCTAGACGCGGTCCGGATCTTATTAAGCATCCCTTAGCGATTAAGTCGAGCAAGAGTATTAAGTTTCCTCTAAGTAAGGTATAAGTCGATAGGCAGGGTCTAGGTTTTAGTCTTAAGATAGTAGATAGGTATAGCTCTATACGCGCTAGAGATAGTATAAAGGCAGGCAGATTATTCTATAGCGAGTAACTTAGCTATACTAGCAGGGTTCTAATCTTATCTAGCAGGTTAGTAAAACGCTACTATAGTATAACTAATAAGAAAGCGGATAACCTTAGTATAGACTTCTCGCGCATAGTTAAAGGAATACCCCTAGGTAAAGGCAGTAAGGGAAGTAAGGGCAAGGTTCTATCTTTTAAGCTTATTACGGATAGCTTTTAGGTAAGCTTTCTACTAGAGGCGGTAGTGCACTTAGACGCTAAGGAGCCGGGCCTTAGAAACGGGGTATACGATATATTATCCTAAGTAGATAGGAGTATCCCCGTCTTATCTATATCGAGAGAAGTATATAAGTTTACTCTTATCTAGTCTAAATTCTATGCTATAATCTATTGCTTATTCTTTATAGACCTGCTATGCTAACTACAGGCGGCGGGTAGTAGAGTTAGTATCTAGGCTAATAGCAAGGAGGTTAGTATTATTAGCAAACCTAATAATAGTAATACTTTTAACGACTTCTAGGCAGTAATAGAGAGGCGTTATATAGAGAATAAAGAGAATTGCAAATAAAGGTAATCCTTAAGGAACTCTAGTATAGATAGGGATAGGGTAGGAGGTGCAATTATCGAAGCGGAGGGAGGAGGAGCGGTTAGTAAGGTAGCTAAGGAGGAAGGACTGGATTTATGCTAGGAAGCCTAGGTATTCGATCTCTGCTATTAATTTAGCGTGCTAAACTGCATCGAACGCCCTTTTAATATCGAGCTAGAGGAAGGAAGCTACTCCTTTGCATGCCTATATAGCCTAAACGAGTTCTATAACTATTATAATAGCGACTTTAGTAGAGCAGTTACGCCTATTGCCTATTTATCCCTCTAGGAGCAGGTTATTATCCTTTGCTATAGTAGCGATAAGTTAGCTAATAATAGCCTCTAGGATCTTATTAAGGTAGTATAAGAGTAAAATAGGGCGATACCCTGCTGCCTGCTTATATACCTCTAGTCGCTTGCCTTGCTTGCGTAGTATAATAATAATAGCGTGCTAAAGTTAGTAAGGAAAGTGTCCGATTATAATGTATGCCTAGAAAAGGGTAGCTAGCTAGTTCGTTAATAGATAGGAGCATATTTTAAGAAACCCTGCTAGGATGCCGTTATCCCTTATTGCTTTCTAAGATAGCATGCAGGATAATGTAGTATAAACGTGTGTGTTCGTTAGAACCAGGAACTCAACTACGGAAGGCGGAACAACCTGTTTCCGCATAAGCCCCTTTCTCCTAACTAACTCGGCGATAGTTATAGTTACAATATACGCAAACCCCTTTCTGCTAGATATTTAATATTATCCCTATTATAGTGCATATTACCCCTTTCCGTATAAGTATCGTGCTCTTTTAGATAGGAGATAGGAGCATAATAGGGATAGTATAAAAGGGGAGGTAGATTACCCCTAAACTTAGCATAATAAGCATATAATATTATAATAAGTTTATGCTAAGATCGTAGCAATACTAGTTTAAAGGAGAAAAGGGGCGGCTATATATTCGGATTATATAGAGTTTAGGATAATTATATATTACCTCTAGTTTAACCTAGATGCCTTTAAGACTTTATATATATTTTGTCTTCCTCTCTAATAGAGGAAGAAAGAGAAACAGATATAAGTAAATATTAATAGATTAAGGACCCGAGCTAACTTAAGCAGAGTCCTCTCTTATATTATACTAATATATATTAATGCCCTACCTATACTAATTAGTATTACTATTAGCTATTAATATAAGTCCTACGTCTAATAATATATAGATTAGCTAGACTAGGTTGCCCGTTTCTAAGCTAAGAAAGCTAATAGACCTCTTAGATACGAACGGACTCCTAGAGTACGCGGTTTTAACTATCTAGGAACTTGCGGCTATATCGACTATTCGGAGGAGCAATATCGAGACTAAGGAGGAACGGACTCTTATAGCCCGCGGTTTTAATCCCTTAGAGATCTATCTTAATACTAGATAAAGATACCCGTAAAATCGATATAAATTCTTATCGATAATAACTAGGATATTAGCAGAAATTACTATAGAAGGTAATCGATAATAACCCTAGAATACCGAGTTCGCTTAGGAGATTATATAGATTAACCTCTAAGATCTCGCAAGAAAGACTAAAGACGCCTTAATTAAACGAATCGAAAACTAGGATAAACCCGTCCCGAATTTATGCTAAGATCCGACTAATATCGAACTCTAGATCTTGCATTTTATAAAGTTATCTAGGAGCTCTAGCACTTTTCTCCTTAAGGATTTTTAGGATGCCTTTAAAGGCTAGGACGAAAATATCTAGGAATTAGCAGATCCTAGAGTAACGAAATTGCTAAAAAGTTTCCTTCGAGGAAGAGGGTTCTTTCTAGGACCCAGAAATGCACGAATAGGACCCCTTTTCGTACGGATTCTTAACTAGGAATAACTCGAGCAATAGCCGCTTTTAATATATTAATAGGCGTAATTCGAAGAAGGCACCCGACTGCCTTACTATGCCCTTCTATAGGGAATATAATAACCTCTAACCGGAAACTCCCCGAATTCGAACCTATCCTAATCGCTAACTAGAGGGCGAACGCTACTAATTCGGAACCCTTTACTACTGCGTTAAAGAGAACCTTTACCTATCCCCTAAACGAACCCCTAGATAATTCTATCTGCAGAACTTACGATAGATAAGGATATTCCCTAAGGACGAACTTAATATCTAACGATATATCGATTCTAAAACCTACTTATGCAAGATATAACCCTTCCGGAATATAACTAGAATAATACACGAACTCTATAGGAAATCGCTTCGAATTTAGTCTAAATTCGGGAAAAGCCTAAAATAATCCCGTTTAAATTTTATATTAAGTTACCCCTAAAATCGACTCCTAACTTGCCTATCGATAATAATATTACGACTAAATTTACTAAAGTCTAGGATAAGATAAAGAACTTTATAGGAAAACTATATAATTTGCTTAATAATATTGTTTATTTGTTTTTTAATATTTGTTTTTTGTTAAAAATTGCCCCTAGATACTTCTATTTAATTTTCCCTTGCATTTAGACTAGTCGAGCATAATAATACTTTATAGATTATATTAAGTAGTATAATACTTTTAAAGCGTAATATAACTAACTTAAGAAATACTTCGAGTCGGATATTAATTACGCATATTACTTTACCGACTAGATATTAACTATATTTTAATTAGTTCGCAGGACGAATTTAGAACTATCTCTATATAAGGTTCTCTAGAAATTATTCGATAAACTAGAGTTATATTAACAAGCCCTCGGAAAGGGATATAAAGGAGATACTCCCTTGCGCACTATAATTATTAATGCGTGCTAAGGAGTACTAGAACTTAAGTTTGCGTTATTCCGACTAGCTAAAAATATCGAAAACTTGCGAGCAGACTTGCAATCCGCCCTAGAAATATCGATCGTAAAGAATAAAGCCGAATAAATATTATAATAAAGCGTAATTTATTATCTAGACTGCAGATATTAGAATAATACCTAAAATCGATCTAAAGACTATTCGAGAATAACCCGAGTCTAGTCCGATTTTAGACTAAATAAGAATTAGACTCGGAAGTGCTTCGTATATAGCAAGGTTAGTTGCTAGTTAACTAAATACCCGCCTAAAGAATAAAAGCGGGCAAAGACCTCGTATATAGTATACTGCGAATTTTTAGATAACGGCCCTTAGGACTTCGCGGCCTATATTACTGCATTCGAAGGACTTAAGTTATATAACGACGAATAGCATACGATTAATAATAACCCTAAGGATATTTTAAAGCAATAAGAAGCCTCTTAGTTCCTTTCTACGTTAGCATTTATGCACCTTCTTACTAGATGCGACCCGAAATCTAACGTAACGGAACCTATACTAGCTTCGCAATTCCTTCTCGAAGATCGATATTCCTAATAGTCTTTTTAGGGAATTATAATCGATACTAGTACTATATAGATTTCGACTGCTAGACGAAATTAGGTTAAAGCCTTATAGAAAATAATGCCGTATCTTATAGTTAACGAAGTATCTGCTAGCACGAATTCTATTAAATTTAGCGAAGGATAAAGTGTACTTATACTCGGTAATATAACTATTAACACTCCGTTCGGCAATATTACCTTTTACGTTCTTACTTTGCCTACCTTTTTTCTTCTTTTATTAGCAGATATAGATCGCTTAAAGATTTTCTTCTGCAATATAATAAACGAGCTTATTAGCTAGGATAAAGTGCTGCTAGTTATTCGCAAATAAGGGCACCCTTAGTTCTTTCTTTAACTAGAAGACGCTGCGATTTTGTTCCTAACTAAATCCGAAATCAGGACAATCTACTGCTAATTTAGACACCCTATAGCACGACGGTTATATTAACTTCTATCTAGAGCCGGATATAAAATACCTATAACTACTCTTAAAAGCATTTTAAAGTTCTGCTAATATTATTAATTATATAGCAAGGTACCTAGCCGATTTAAGTTCACGCTTTATAATAATAAAGAGTTTAATTTCGAGATTATTATAGACGTAATATACCTAAGTAGAAAACTAGTCCTGTATATTATCGACGCTATAATATCTTTTTAGGCTGCCCGATTCCTAAAATTAATATCTACTAAAGATACCTAGGAAGCCTTATAGATAATATAGATTAATACGTACTTAGGACCCCCGGATTCGTTACGATATAATACAGGAACGAACTTTTTATCTAAGGAATTCTAGAATAAATCCAGATAAATAGGAATTACCTGCTAGCAAGTACTAGTAGAAGCGCATTAGTCCGTAGGGAAAGTCGAAAGATACTATGCCCCCCTCCGCTAGGTATATAAAATTCTTAGCAATAAAATCGGAGCGATAATAGGACGAGATTCTATTCTCTAGATAGCGGTTAAAGCTGTAAATAATACCGCTAGCCCGGATAGATTAGTCCTAACCCTGCTTATTTTCGGTATATATCTAAGGATTACTTAGGATTTAATACTATCGAAAACTACGCAAGAACGGGCAGAAGCCGTTTAGAAAGCTATAACGACTCTTTATAAACTTATAGTATCTCGATAACTAAAAGAAGCGCTGTCTACTAGAAACGGCCCTAATACTATAACGCTCTTTTAACTGCTATTATAAAGCTAGGTTAAGGTCTAGAGAGAAAAGGACGGCTAGACTAGTCCTTTTACCCTTAAGGCTATCGATAGCTACGACGTTACGATCCGGTCCCCGACTAGTCTCTAGGTATTTCGGTTAATATATATACAGCCTTATTTTTTAGATAATCCCTAACTAAAGGCTGCCCGGGAATAGGATAAAAACGACCCGGAAACTGCCCGAAAACAGACCTGGTCCTTACAGTATTTAGAAGTTCACCTGCTAAGGTTACTAAAGACTTCGACCTAATTTATATCCAAGAAAGAATAGGACGACTTTGCGCTCTCTCTTCGTTTTCGCGCTAAAGGCAGGATTATAACCCCTAGACCCCTGTTTAAAGCATTAGACTAAAAGGAGATTATAGACCTTATAGGCTAAGGTGTTTTCTCTTTCGAACGGTTCGATCCCGCTTAGTATAAAGGAGTTCGGATTTTTCGTGCTAGGCTTATCTAAGAAGTTAAGGACAAAACGACTAATTACCCGTACGAAAAATCACGACTAATTATTACGGGATATAATAATAATAGAAAGAAGGAAATCCTAACCTAATCTCCTATAATCTAGAGGGTTAGCTAACAGCTGCTTTTAGCTCTAGCCCTAACGTATATTACTTAGGGGATAAAGTTATGCCTTTGCAATATTACCTAGGCTTACCTGTAATCCTAATTAATACTAGCACGAACTATACTCGCAAGCCTTCTAAAGGAACTCTAGGATAAGTACCCTCTTTAGATAATTATCCGAGTTATTAAGCCGTTATATAGTATTACTAAGTCTAGTGTTTATTAGTTCCGCACCTATTTCGAGCATTATATTTAACGATTTTATATATAGCCCTCTATATTCGATAACTGCCTTCTCCTCTCGTATTCTAGCTATACTTATTTTAGTTTTATTAGGATGCAAACTAACAATACGATTATTCTCGGCACCGATTCTTTCTGCAAATAAGAAGAGGCTAAGCTAAATTCCGCCCGAATTTACTTAAAACCCCGGGTAAACTTAACCCCTAGCAGCGTAACGGATTTTAATAGTTCGCGGCTATATCTTATATCGAATTCGCTAGCGATTCGATAAAAAGGCTAAGCTGCTAAGATTAAAGTTATCGATTATTCCCGGCCTAATTTTGCTTAAAGCTACCTCGAATAACGTGCGCGAGGAGGCTATATTGCGTCTGTTTGCTAACTAGAGGCTGCGTTCGACCTATTTATTGCCGCCTAGCAATACTAACCTATTAAGGAAGACTGCCGGAGGATTAATAAACGGCTATAATAGCAAAAGGATAATTAATAGCGTAGATTAATATATATCCCCCTTAACTTTTTAGCACTTAAATTATTTATTTTTACGGATAGATTACTCGCAAATAATAACGATTTATCCTCGCAGATTAGATATATTATTATCCTAGGCAATAAAGATAGGATAGTAAATAAATTCGTACTAAAAGGAAACGTCGTCTATTAGAGTTCTACGAAATATAAGAGGATTACCTAGAGTATCCTCGCCTCGGAAATATATAGTATATTATTAGGATTCGATATTAGGATCTCCCTAGCAATAATACTAAATCGTATTATAGCCGAGCTAGGATCGGCCCGAGTTCCTATTATATTATGCATAGATTCTTTCTTACTATACGAGTGCCTTATTAAGCTTAGAATAATAAAAGAGAAACGACTTATAATCGATATTATATCTATCCGAGAATTATATAAGGGGCGAGAGATCGATAAAATCTAATAGATTGCGGGAAAGGATAATCCCGCTAACGCTATAATAAAAGCGACCCTAAATAAGACGCTAGAACGTCTTATAGATATAAATAAGGCTACTATCTCGCTAGAGGGATTTATAACGAGAAAGGAGGTAAACTAGCATAATATTAGTTTAAATCCGAACGAGATTCGATCTAATAAAGAAAGAACTGCTAGTATATATTCGTTAGAACTAGGAACTTAACTATAGAAGGCGGAATAACCTGTTTCCGTATAAGCCCCTTTCTCCTAACTAACTCGGCGATAGTTATAGTTATAATGCACGCAAACCCCTTTCTGCTAGATATTTAATATTATCCCTATTATAGTATATATTACCCCTTTCCGCATAAGTATTATGCTCCTTTAGATAGGAGATAGGAGCATAATAGGGGCAGTATAGAAGGGGAGGTAGATTACCCCTAAACTTAGCACGATAAGTATACAATATCGTAATAAGTTTATGCTAAGATTATAGCAATACTAGTTTAAAGGAGAAAGGGGGCGGCTATATATTCGGATTATACGGAGTTTAGGATAATTATATATTACCTCTAGTTTAACCTAGATGCCTTTAAGACTTTATATATATTTCGTCTTCCTCTCTAACAGAGGAAGAAAGAGAAACAGATATAAGCAGATATTAATAGATTAAGGACCCGAGCTAACTTAAGCAGAGTCCTCTCTTATGTTATACTAACATATATTAATGCCCTACCTATAAAACGTCTATTAGGGAGATACTCTATAGTATATAGAACCTAGGTTTTAGCCGCCTGTTTTCCTATTAAGGAAGGGAATAGATAGGAGGGAAGAATTTAAGGCTAAGGACTGCAGCCTTATCTTCGAAGGAAATAGTCTAACTTCCTGCTATATTAGTAAGAGGGGGAATATAGATAGGATTAGGAGTAAGTCTGCTTTAGTATCTAGCCTACTTCTTAGCAGACTATAGTTTTAAAAAGGAGGAAGTAGTCGAAGCGAGAAAAGAACGCTAGTAGGCTCTTCTCGCCTTAAAAACGGCCTTTTTCTAGGCTTTTATCGCGTTTTATAGCTCGCCCTAGTCCTAATCCATACGTGTAAGATAAAATCTGCGTTATGCTTTCTTAGCTATCTTAGTAGCAGAGGCAACCCCTAGTATAAACTATTAATTGCCCCTGCCGAGCTTTAGCGCGATAAATAGGACTATCCGCTAAATAATATTATTAAGTTCGGAGTAAAAAGTATCTAGGGCAGTATTAATCTAGTCTAGCGAGGTAAGCTATTATAGTATAGGGCTAATATAGGCTTTAGCCTCTTAGAGGACTGCTTCTAGGTTAGTCTATTGTTATTAAGGTCTAGGTTCTAGCTATATAAGGTTAGTTCGAGTGCTAATGCTTATAATCTAAGGGATATAATTAGAGCCTATAAGGTTAGGGTCTAGGCCGAGGAAGGTAGCGTAAGTATTAGTAGTCGCCTATATAAGGTCTAAGGTACTATCTTAGTAGCCTTAGAAAATCCTCGTATACTCCTTTTTCGGGGTAAGGAGGTAAAGCTAGAGTCGTTATATATAAGCTAGGAGGTTAGCTATATACGGGCTATAGCGTTTGTATTTATCCTATAGGGGGTAGTGCGTATTAAAGTCGCTAATAAGGACTCGGTATAGTAAAAATATAAGGGTAGATAGTATATTATTTGCATAGGGTTAGAATGCGTTTAGTAGGGTATATATAGAGAAAATCTAGAGGCTATTAGTAAAAGTAATACTAGCCTAGTCTTCCCTTGCCTTAGAGCTCTATATATTAGGACTATAAACTTTATAAATATAGAGCGCGTTCTATCTAGATATATAGATAAGTCGGTATAGGGAGGCTCTTAGGAGCAGAGGAGGAAGTCCAGGCTTAGTAATAACTTCTTATAGTGCGATAATATTATAGTTATGCTTATTACAAAGTGCTAGGCAGGCAAGATCGTAACGCTTATTAATATTCTAATAAAGGGCCTTTATATATATTAATTATATTAGCTAGGGAGGGGCGAGTTAGCAATATATTAGGGCATTAGTAAAGGTAGCATATAAATAAGCTAAAGTCGGTCCAGAGATAGGGTATAAAGTATAGTCGTAGTAGGATAAGCCTAAGAGGGCTAATCTAGTTATATTATAATAGGAGGATAGGGTATTATCGGGGCAGTCTATTAAGTAGCTAGAGATAGACTAGCGGGGAGCAAGGCGCTCTAGGCTCGTTTAAGGAAACGTCTTATAGCCTTAGGGGTATTACTAATAATAGCAGCCTTAGCAGGCGGCCTAGTAGTATTCGCACCTCGAGATTAGTCGAGTCCTTTTATAGGTGCGGCCTAGGAGTCGGTAGGAAGCGGTCGCTATAGGCGGGTCCCTCGGGATATTAGGCGAGGGGAAGTCGTATTAGCTCGGGGCTTAGCAAACTTTACTAGTCGTCGTTTATAGTTAGCTTTTGCCCTATCCTACCTCTATATTGCTATTAGGCATATCCTTAACTAAGACGGGTAGTCTCTATAGTATAAGATATAGTCGTATAGAATCCTGTTCTTGCCTGCCTTGCAGTTAGTCTTATTCTCGTATACTATCGCTCTATAAAGGCTGCAAAGCTTAGCTAAGGTGCAGACTTTAGCTATATAGCTATACCTATAATAGTTATAATATTGTTAAGGTCGTACTAAATCTTCGTATAGTTCGCAGGTAAAAACTTATACGTTAAAGGCAAGGCCTATATTATAAAGGCGGTTTATATCTTAGGTAGACGCTAAACCTATAAGGACTGCTATTTTAGTAGTATTAAGATAGGCGCGGAGAGCCCTAATCTTCGAGACGGAAACTTTATTAACGTGTTTAATTTCTCGTATAAAGTTAGCCCGGTCCGCTATAGCAGCCGCAACTAGGATACCCTTAGCAATAACTATATATAATCGTATAGCTATTATCGCTTCGTAACTAAAAACGCAGCGGATCTAACTAATATCCGCAATAAAGTTAGCCGCAGGTCTATTAAAGGTAACTGCTATATCTCTGCTAGGGAGGCGTCTTATAGCAATATATAAGGAGGTATAGAGGATATTATTAATAGCCTAGACGGTATCTTTCGGGGTTCGGTTAACTATATTATTAGGCGGGTTATTATTATATATTATAATCTCTCTCTTATATTAGGGTAGGATTCGCTTCTCTGCGTTAGAGTTAACTATTAACGCTAGAGCGCTAGCGACCTAGGCCTAGGTAAGGTTAGATCTAGTCGGAGCGTTAGTTAAGGTCTATAGCAAGTACTGCTAAAGTAAGTCGATAATTATCTTCCTAATAGCGGCCTTAATATTATTAGTAGGTAAGGAGAGTCCGGAATAGAGCTTCGTTTTGCCGAATTCTCGCACTATAGCCTAGACGCGTTCTATCGCGTTAAGGGGGATAAGTCTTGCTAAGTTATTATATATAGTCTGCTTAATAGTATTAAGAGGGACTAGAGTAGTGCTAATTAGTGTATTTAACGATTCTTAATTAGTAAGTAAGTGTATTTACGCCGTAGTATGCTAGCGCTAAGGGGGGGGTCTTAAGGGAGCACGGCCTCTCGACGTGCTGCCTTGCCCCTAGCTACTGCGATCCTAGGCTGGGATTACTATAGCTACCGAGCGGCGGGAATCGCCTTAGAGTTCCTACTATATGTTATATCCTCTCGATGCCGGAGTCGCGCTAGGGTTAAGCGCGAGTCGAGAAGTTTAGCGTTATAGAGGATTCTAGCTTTATTATTGCTTATTAAAAAGGATAAAATCCTTTTATAAGCCTTGGTTAAATTAAACTAAAGTTGTTGTTTTTTTGCTATATATTCTTTAAAAAAATCCGGTCTTTCTCCTTAGGGCTCTAAAAAAATAATTAGTAAATAAGTAAATAAATAAATAAATAAATAAATAAATAAATAAATAAATAAATAAACTTACTTTTTTTTCTTCCTTGTTTTTCACTTTCCTTACTAAAAGCTATGCCTTCGTAGCAAAAAAAATAATGCCTACCTAAGTTAGAGTTAATTTTCTAATTAATTGCATACTTAAAAGTCTTATTATAACTAAAATAATTAGTAAATATAGTTAGAAAGTAAAAGGAATAGAAGTAAGTTTACTTACGTTGTACAAGTATATAAAACTCGGCGTTATTGCTATAAGTTAATTAGTAAAAGCTTTCTAGTAAAAAGCTTTTGCTGAAAAATATAAGGCTTAAGCTCTAAATCAGGGCCTAACTTAAAATCCGGCTAGTTATAAATCGAAGCTAAATAATCCGTTTTTTCTACTTGTTTTTTAAGATTTTTTCCTTTTTTAATTTTTTTTCCTATATAATTTATTAGTTTCTACTATTTAGTATAGTTACTAATAGTAATTTTATAATACCTTTTTCTTTTTCAGATATAAAAGAACCTTGCGAATTAATGCCTAAAGTAGGCTGCGAAGAACGTTGAAAAAACGAGGAAGCTTTACTTGGCCCCGGGTTAGCCTGCTCGATAATTCCAAAGGAATCACCCTCGGAAACAGCCGAAGCAATAGAAGGCTTATAAGAAGCAGATATTGCGAAAAGTCACAGAGTGGGTTGAAGAACTTAAAAGAGGAGAGAAAGAGCTTTTAAATGGTATTTTTTTTATTAAATTTAGTTGCGAAACGAAGAATTCGTAAGGAAAAAAAGAAGAAAAGAAAGGAAAGAAAAGTTACAAGGGAAATTCTCTACCTTATACTACTAGGAAAGCAAAACTTTAGTACAAAAAGTACGTGGCTGGAAAGCGCCAAAGCTTCTAGTATTTTCTAGTATTTTGCTACTTTTTAGAAGTACCTGCGTTATTTTTTTCTTGCAAGGATAGGTAGTAGTATTAGCAAAAGTACATTACCTCGTATTTTTACAAGTACTGTAGGCCTAGGGAAGAATTTGTACTTTTTCTATCTTTATACCCTGAAAAAAAAAGGCCCTACTTACCTAAAATAGAAAGTATAATTCTTATGCTATTATTAACTATATAAAGAGCTTATATTCTAAAAATTACCTAAAAAAGAACACTTTTAGGCTATATAAATAGAAAAGGAACTTATATATACTAAGTATTTTAAAGTATTTTTATTTTAAAAAAAAATAATAAAATAGCATAAAAAGGGAATTAAATTTTGTAAAAAATTCTTAAAATATTATAATATTATAAGGTATTTTTAGAATATTTTATTTTAATTTTAAGTCTTTTACTTACCGAATTAGAAAAAAACTACTTTTTAGGGTAAACCTTTACTAAGAGTTTCTATGCAGGAAAAAAAATACTTTTTTAAAAAAGAGTAAAAAAGAGATTTTATTTAATATATAGCCTATTAAAAAAGATAGAAAGCTAAAAACCTTATATAAGCTTTTTATAGTAAGTATATACTAAATTATATTTTTTATTTTATTTTATATAATATTATATAGTCTTTAAATTAAATGTTAGTAGTACTACTTTTTCCTATAGGGTAGGTATAAAAACCCTACTTTAAAAATACTAAAAAAATAAATAAAGAAAAACTAAAATAAGAGTAAAGTTTAATAAGTTATAAAGCCTTTATAATTACTTTCCTTACTTCCTAATATTTAGTATATAAGTTTTAATAAATTTTTAAATATAAATATATAAAAGCAACTAACATTTTTATATTTTATTAAGAAGTTTTTTTTTTTTAAAAAAAAAAATACTAAAAAATAAACTAAAGCCTTACGCATAAAAAAAAAGCTTTTTTATTTATTATAAAGTTTTTTTACCTATACTTTCTTTCCTTTATTATATTTTAAAAACTTATTTTCTATATTAATTTTTTTTCTTTCTATAGAAATATATAGTATACTTTATAAGTCGTTTTTAAAAATAAGTATATATTATTAGTTTAAAAAAAATTATATATATCTATTTTTAGAAAAAATCTTAATAATTTTTTTATGATTTTTTTAAAAAATCACTCATAATATGATTTTCTTTTAATAATTTAAATTATAGCCCTGAAAAAATCACTTATAAGTGATTTAAATCACGAAAAAAAAAATCATTAAAAAATCACTCACGAATTACTTATAAGTGATTTTTTTCTAACCCTGATTATAACTATAATAATTGCCGAGTTAGTCGTAAGAAAGGGGCTTATGCGGAAACAGGTTATTCCGCATTCCATAGTTGCGTCCCTAGTTCTAACGAACACACATACTTAGTAGCTGCTTATTATAGATAGGGAAGGATAAAATCCTCCGCCCTATTGCGTACTTTTCCTAGAAGCTTTAACCTACGGAGAGGTAATTATACTATTTATAATAAG
>LKCN02000006.1:1823833-1849481 GCA_001633055.2 Ophiocordyceps polyrhachis-furcata BCC 54312
AAAAATCATTAAAAAATCACTTACGAATTACTTATAAGTGATTTTTTTCTAACCCTGATTATAACTATAATAATTGCCGAGTTAGTCGTAAGAAAGGGGCTTATGCGGAAACAGGTTATTCCGCATTCCATAGTTGCGTCCCTAGTTCTAACGAACACACATACTTAGTAGCTGCTTATTATAGATAGGGAAGGATAAAATCCTCCGCCCTATTGCGTACTTTTCCTAGAAGCTTTAACCTACGGAGAGGAATTATACTATTTATAATAAGGAGCTCCTTGCTATTATTGCCTGCTTTAAAGCCTAGTTAGCTAAGCTATATAGTATAGCCAAGCCTTTTATAATCCTTACGGACTATAAGGCCTTTAAGCACTTTACTACCCTTAGGGAGATATTAGAATATTAAGCGTAGTAGGCTAAGACGTTTTCTTTATTTAACTTTTACCTTTATTACTGCCCTAGCTTATAAGTAGCGCGTCCTAATACTCTTTCCTAGCGTAATTAGGAGTACTGCAATATACCCTTTTATTTTAGCCGGATTATATAGCCTCTCTCGATTTATGCTTTTTAGATAGCTTTATTATAAGCGAGCGTCCTTTATTAGCAGGCGCGTATTCCTTGCTAGCCCGCGTCTAGGGTTCCTTCTCTGCCTCCTGCAATAGACTCTTTGCTAGACTATTCTTCCTCCTTATTAGTAGCTTTTATTCCTCCCCTTAATATTACTGCTTCCCCTATACCTTTCCCTAACGCGTATTTGCAGGAGTTATAGCGTTCTGCTTTATAGTATAACCCGTTATATACTATCCGCCTTAACGCGTTATGCTTAGCAGTAAGGAAGTTTCCCCCTAAGGCCTATACTTATAAATAGGTAGCGGACTATACTATTTCTGCTACTAGCTTTCTATAATTCTATAGCTATCTCTAGGTCCCCTGCTAGGAACCTCTTACTACGTTTTTAATCTAGCGCATTTACGACTCGC
The DNA here is from genome assembly GCA_001633055.2 of Ophiocordyceps polyrhachis-furcata BCC 54312. Taxonomy (NCBI): domain Eukaryota; kingdom Fungi; phylum Ascomycota; class Sordariomycetes; order Hypocreales; family Ophiocordycipitaceae; genus Ophiocordyceps; species Ophiocordyceps polyrhachis-furcata. Next base: position 1,824,814 of record LKCN02000006.1, read on the forward strand.
CTTTTGCTAGCTACCCTAGAAAGAATATTATATTTTAACTCCTCTAATACGACTTTTACTAGAAAGGGATATATAAGAATATTACGCGCTTTATATGCAATTATTATTACTATAGGGATTACCTCTGCTATTGCTATTATTAGGGCTTTTTTTAACCCTTCCTAATTACTAATTATTTCTAGTCTATAATCTCGATTAATTTTATTACTAACCTCCTAGCTAACTCTCCTAACTCCCTATATTTCCTTATAGTTACTATAGACTAGCTTTCTAAGTATATTTAGCTTAAGGCTATAACGTTTATAAACGCTAAGGCTTATATGCGTTATTTTATTTCTACTTAATAGCGCTTCTATAGCTTCCCTATATAATTAATCTTAGATTATAATTCGAATTAGACTACGAGTTTCTAGTCTAAACTCTACTATCTTATTAGGGTCTAGCAGCTCTTATCTATATCCTATTACCTATAGATAAATAGTAGTATAGAGCATACTAACTAAAAAGTATAGGCTATCCTTTGCTATATAGTAGCCTTTTTTTAGTTAAATTAGCCTAATTACCTCCTTGCTTACTAGCTTATATTAAAAAACTATAAGTTATTAGTTACTAGGCTTAGCCTAAATCGCCTCTTATATAGGTTTAATATTCCCTTAATTAAAATCGAGCAGTCCTTATTAGCTTCCTCTGCCTCGCCTAAAGGGCATGCTATTGCCTTTTTCTAGCACTTTAAGAAGGGGATAGACCTAGTATAGGCTAGTATTATATAGGCGTAGTAATAGTAGCAGGACTCTTCTAATACTATATATTATCTAGCTAAGAGGTTCTAGGTTAGCGATTTTATTTAGCTAAATAAATACTATATTTGCTCTAACTATCCCTCTAGGAAGCTTAACTATTTCTAGGCTAAATACTATATTATTACTATCCTATCCTTTTTAACTATTATGCTTAATATGCTATAAAGTATCTACCCTATTTTTTATATCGACTTGCTTAAATATACTATATTAGACCTATTGCCCTTATAGTTATATATAGACTCCTAGCTAGACCCTGCTTTCTATTTATCTAATAATAACCCGTCCTTTAATAAGTAGGAGGTTAAGGAAGTACTCGCTACTAAGAATGCTCGGGGTTAGCAATTAGCGAACTCTCCCTTATACTATTCTATTTTTATTAAGTAGTATAGCTATATAACGCTTACCTCGGAGCCCCTAGAGAGTATATAGGATTATAAGGCATTATTACGATTTAAGGCTAAGTTTAGCAATATATATACGTATAATAGACCCTAGTATATTTAGCTACGTACTCCTATACTATTATCCCTCCCCTTATTACTGCCTGCTATAGGCGCTTTATCCCTTTTTCCCCCCTTTCCTTCCCTTATGCCTCCTCTACTTTATCCTTTTCTAGCTGCGCTAGCTAACCCCGCGGGTTTAGGTTACTCGTCTAATAGGCATAGGTTAGTATATTAAGCGAGCTATAGCGGATATAGCCGCGCATAGTGCTAATAGTAGTAGTAGTAGTGTATTAAAGGGTAGGGGATAGCTGCGTTAGGGAATTAGCTAAGGAGGATAGTATAAAGCTAGAACTAGCTAATACTAGTAGAGATAATATAGCCGCGAGCCTTTATAAGGCGGCGAGTATTATAGCGTTAGCTTAGTATATATTAGCCTGCTACTACTCCTAGTTTTCTAGGATTGCCTATTTATTTATTTATTTATTTATTTATTCTTACTCTAGGGACTTATAGCAGGTATCTAGGAAACATACGGGGTAAAATCAGGCTAGAAAAACCGGGCTATACCCGGGAGAAAACTAGTCTCTTTAAGGGGTAGCGTGCCTAAAAGGGCGAGGAAATAGTCGTATATCAAGGTGCTATAAGCAGGACGAGTCCTAGTCCTTTAGGCTATAGTAGAGATAGGTAGGAAGGGTGCGTATATTTAACGTATTAGCAGGCCGTAAAGGTATAAAGGTACTTTTAGCTAGAGGTATAAGAGTATATCTAGTCGTATTAGTATAGGGATACTTCTATATAGTAGGGCATAGTATAGATTAGCTAGGTATATAGTTATTTAGTAGTAGGGTATAAATTTATTAATTATATTATACCCTGCTTTATAAACTATTACTTATTACTATATATAGAAAAAGGGGGGGTATTAATACCCGCCTTATGCAAGCATTAATAAGTTAAGTTAAACTATTACTATACTTAAGATAGGTCGAGACGTTAATTAGGGAGATAAGCAGGAGGTGCTATATAATAAGTATATATTACGTATATATATAACGCATAGCCGCGTATTATTCGAAGGCTATTAGGATTAGGCTTATAAGTAGTTAGAGTATTAACTAGTATTAGCTAAGCTAATATTAAGCAGCTATAACTACGCAAGTATATATATACTATATAAGGACTAATATTTAGTATTATTAGGTTAGTATAGTATAGGGGTTAAAATAGGAAGTATTTATTAACTATTAGGTAGGTATACTTAGAGCTCGCCTATAATGCTAAGAAGCTTTACGACTGCTAGCAGACGCATAAAAAGCAGGAGGAGTCGTTAGGCAGGAAGCTAACTACTGCTAAGTTAGACGAGATTTAGGACGCGTTATAGCTAAAGGCGTACTAGGTAGTAAATAAATATTATCTCTCCCTTAGAGGCCTATTTAACTTACGCTTAAACTAGGTTGCTAATAACGCTACTCTAGTAGCTATTGCAAAAACTAATAATCTCCTAGGCGAAGTAATAAAGCAGCTAGATAAGATTATTACTATCCTTAAAAAAAGGCCTATAGCTTAGCTTTAGCTAGTTGCTAGTTAGCTAGTTAGAATTATAAGTCCTCCTTTTACTATAAAAAAGAGGTTATTTAAGGATATTATTAAAGCAGGTACTACTAAGCAGGTTACTATAGAGCTATTACCCTCCTTTATTAAGAAAGGCAAGAGTAGGGCAGAGGTATAAGTAATAATAAAGAGTATTCCTTTAATAGCTTTAGCAATAGCTACCCTTTTAAAGCAGCCTAAAGTATCTTTCTAGCTAAGTACTAAGGGAGAGCTAATAGATATTAATAATAGCGCTAAAAATAATAATAATAAAAATAAGGTTAAGCTAGTTAATAGCGCAGTATTAAGTAAAGTACTAACTTACCCTAGCAAAACGCTAGCTAAGTTATTTTATAGCTATAATACTCCTATAGCTCTTATAGCTCCTATAGCTCCTATTATTTATCCTGCTATAACTACTCTTATTATGCTAATTACTCCCCTTGCCCTAACTATGCCTAAGGTAAAGTCGATATTTAAGGAGTAGTATAACGTTAGCAAGTTAATAGCTCTCCCTAACTTAGTTATGCGTAGTCTAAAGGGCAAGGAGGCGGGCGGATACTTAGCTAGTTATTAGGCGGCTAGGGGTTATAGTCTAGGCGAAAAGCTACCCCTCGAGGTATAGTAGGCTATTTAGCAGGCTATAGTAAAATAAGCTATACTATAAACGCCTATAACTAATCGCGTAACTATATCTATTCCTGCTATATTGCTAGTAATGCTAATAGGCTAGGTATTAACTCCTTCTAGAGTATAGATAGGGTTATATAAGCAGTCTTATTATATAGTGCCTTATATTAGGTTAGATAATAAGCTTAGTAAGACTTAAGTAGGGGAAGGGTAATAAGTAAGGAGGGATAAAAGTAGGGGTTATATTAGAGTAGATTAGTATATCTAGGATAGTAAATTAAGAGGTTATAAAGCTATATATTAATAGTTAGACTTTTGCCCTTATAGCAGGGTAAGAGGAGATTAGTAGAGTTTATTAGCAAGGTTAAACTAGTATAGTCTTCTATATTATAGTATCTATTTAGCTAGGGTTACTATAGATCTATAATACTATAGCTTAGTATATAAGTCGATATTATTACGAAAATACTATAGTAATAAGTTATAGGCAGTAGTATATAGTTAGTATCTAAGAAGAATATAGTATATAGTTTTAGGCTCGTTGCTATAGGGGCAAAGGGGAGTAATAATATCCGGGACGTTACGCTAGAAAAAGAAAGCGCGTAGTCTAATCTTCCCTATATATAGTTAGGTAATTATAGTGCTTATATATTTAAGCGCGTTATAATATCTATCTAGTACTATAAGTTAGTCGAAGCGGGATAGGGTACTAGAAGGGTATATAGTCTAGCAGTATTAGAGTTAGTAAGGGGTTTCCTTTTTATCCTATTATTATAACTATTTATTAGTAAGTAATCTAGCTATAATCTTAGAAAGGGGAATATTAGCCTAGCCTAACTACGCTTAGACTTATATAAGGCATTCTTAAAGGGGGGGTTTGCTATGCTTATAGCGCCTAGGTTTATACTAGGGGAAGCGGAAAAAGTAGTATAAGACTGCTTTAAACGCAGTCTAGATCTTATCGAGTATCCTTTAGCAATTAAGTCGAGCAAGAGTATTAAGTTTCCTCTAAGTAAGGTATAAGTCGATAAGCAGGGTCTAGGTTTTAGTCTTAAGATAATAGATAGGTATAGCTCTATATGCGCTAGAAATAGTATAGAGGCAGGCAGATTATTCTATAGCGAGTAATTTAGCTATACTAGTAGGGTTCTAATCTTATCTAGCAGGTTAGTAAAACGCTACTATAGTATAACTAATAAGAGAGCGGATAACTTTAGTATAGACTTCTTGCATATAATTAAAGGAATACCCCTAGGTAGAGGTAGTAAGGGAAGTAAGGGCAAGATTCTATTTTTTAAGCTTATTATAGATAGCTTTAAAGTAAGCTTTCTACTAGAGTTAGTAGTATACCTAGACGCTAAGGAGCTAGGCCTCTAAAATAAGGTATATAGTATATTATCCTAAGTAGATAGGAATATCTCTATCTTATTTATATTAAGAGAAATATATAAGTTTACTCTTATCTAGTCTAAATTTTATACTATAATTTATTGCCTATTCCTTATAGACCTGCTATACTAACTATAGGCAGCGGGTTATAAAGTTAGTATCTAGACTAATAGCAAGGAGGTTAGTATTATTAGCGAACCTAATAATAGTAATACTTTTAACGACTTCTAGGCAGTAATAAAGAGGTATTATATAAAGGATAAAGAGAATTGCAAATAAAGGTAATCCTTAAGGAACTCTAGTATAGATAGGAATAAGGCAGGAGGTATAACTATTAAAGCAGAGAGAGGAGAAGTAGTTAGTAAGGTAGCTAAGGAGGAAGGACTAGATCTATACTAAGAAGCCTAGGTATTTAATCTCTGCTATTAATTTAGCATGCTAAACTGCGTTAAACGCCTTTTTAATATCGAGCTAGAGGAAAGAAGCTACTCCTTTATATGCTTACGTAGCCTAAACGAGTTCTATAACTATTATAATAGCAATTTTAGTAGAGCAGTTACGCCTATTGCCTATTTGCCCCTCTAGGAGCAGGTTATTATCCTTTACTATAGTAGTAATAAATCGGCTAATAATAGCCTCTAGGATCTTACTAAAATAGTATAAGAGTAAAATAAGGCAATACCCTGCTGCCTGCTTATATACCTCTAGTCGCTTGCCTTACTTATAAAGTATAATAATAATAGCGTACTAAAGTTAGTAAGGAAAGTATCTAATTATAATATATGCCTAGAAAAAAGTAGCTAGCTAATTTGTTAAAAGATAGGAGTATATTTTAAAAAACCCTACTAGGATACTATTATCCCTTATTGCTTTCTAAGATAGTATATAGGATAACGCAGTATAGATATCTAATAGGGAGATACTCTATAGTATATAGAACCTAGGTTTTAGTCGCCTATTTTCCTATTAAAGGAGGGAATAAATAAAAAGGAAGAATTTAAGGCTAAGGACTATAGCTTTATCTTTAAAAGAAATAGTCTAACTTCCTGCTACGTTAGTAAAAAGGGGAATATAAATAGGATTAAGAGTAAGTCTGCTATAGTATTTAGCCTACTTCTCTATAGACTATAGTTTCGAAAAGGAGGAAGTAGTCGAAGCTAGAAAGGAACGCTAGTAGGCTCTTCTCGCCTTAAAAACGGCCTTTTTCTAGGCTTTTATCGCGTCTTATAGCTCGCCCTAGTCCTAATCCGTATATATAAGTCGAAATCTATATTACGCTTTCTTAGCTATTTTAGTAGTAGAGGCAACCCCTAGCATAAACTATTAATTGCCCCTGCTAAGCTTTAGCGCAATAAATAGGACTATCTGCTAAATAATATTATTAAGTTTAGAGTAAAAGGTATCTAGGGCAGTATTAATCTAGTCTAGTAAGGTAAGCTATTATAGTATAGGGCTAATATAAGCCTTAGCTTCCTAGAAGACTGCCTTTAGGTTAGTCTATTGCTATTAAGGTCTAGGTTCTAGCTATATAAGGTTAGTTCGAGTACTAATACTAATAATCTAGGGGATATAATTAGAACCTGCAAGGTTAGGGTCTAGGCCGAGAAAGGTAGCGTAAGTATTAGTAGTTGCCTATACGAGGTCTAAAGTGCTATCTTAGTAGCCTTAGAAAATCCTCGTATACTCCCCTTTAAAGGTAAGGAGATAAAGCTAGAGTTATTATATATAAGCTAGGAGGTTAGCTATATACGGGCTATAGCGTTTATATTTATCCTATAAGGGGTAGTACGTATTAAAGTCGCTAATAAGGACTCGATATAGTAAAAATATAAGAGTAGATAGTATATTATTCGCATAGGGTTAGAACGCGTTTAGTAGGGTTATAGAAGAAGGAACGTTACACAAGTGCAGGGGTTATCCCTATAATGCTAAGATTATGCTATGCTAGGCTATAGAGACTATAGAGGAAAGAGGAGTAGAGGCCTAAGCGGCCTAACTACGTAATAGCACGTAACTACTTAATACCCCCTCTTAGGCCGGCTATAGGCCGGAATAACAGAAAACCCTCCTCTAAGTCGTGCGAAATAAAGGAAAGAGCGGAAAAATGCGTATTTAAGCTTTTTAGAAGAGGCTTAAAGACGTCGAAAAAGAGAGGAAAGGTGCTATTATAGCGCTTAAAGGCGCGTTCGGATCGGGTTAATCCGTTCCGAGGTCGGCGCAAAGGCGCGGAAATAACTAAAAAATAGCGGAAATAGACGTCTTTAGAGTATCGGATTAAGCGGCCGGAGGCGGCTAGAGGCATAGAGTAACCTCTTAAGACCGCTTCTTAGCGGCCGGAGGCGGCCGGAGGCATAGAGTAGCCTCTTAAGGCCGCTTCTTAGCGTATTAAGCAAGACGGCCCCTAGCGTTCGGGGACTTATTAGATGCCTATAATTAGCGGGCATTCCCTGCTAAATAGAGGCAATCCGCAAGGCGACTTCCGTCTACTTTAGTCTTAATAGTAGGGGTATTATCCCTAGACTAAGAGGGCGATAGCAGAGGCGTTCGGCTAGCTAAATAGACTTAGCGATCCTCTTCTTCTCTAGGTCTCGCAATGCCCCCTTTACGGGTTATATTTACGAACCTTATACTATATTAGGTAGCCTATAACGAGTTAGGGAGGCTGTTATAACTGTCTCGAGCTTCGGTTAGACTAGCGATACGAGTATTATATAGTCAAAATAGGGTCTAAATACTGTTAGCTAGCTCGGTCGCAATAGTAGCGTTGGAAAGATATAATATCTTAACAAATTTAGCATATTAAAGACGGGCGAGGCCCTTTATAAGGCCGTCGGCAGCTATATTAGCCGTGCTAATATAAGAGATTGTAAAGAATCGGCTCTCTACCTAATTATATACTTATTTATAGCGGTTATCGATATATCGGGTTCGGGCGGCTTTGTATTTATTAAGGGCGTAAGCCCTAGCATTAAGGCTATTAGTAAATAAAAGGAATAGGGTTCCTTATAGAAGCCCTAATTCCCGCAATATCTTATTAATCTAGATAATGCTTATGCCCGCAGGCGTAAGGTTAATAAACTCTGCCTCCGTAGAGGACAGAGTTACAATAGTCTGTCTCTTAGATTTCTAGTATACGGGGCTAAAGCTAATAAAAACAACGTGGCTAGCTATCGAGCACCTTGTATAGAGATTATTAGCAAAAAAAGCATTTATATAGACGCGGAGTTTTAAATCCTTTAGGTCGCAGGCACCGCCGAGGGTTAGGCCTAGGGCTTTTATGCTAACGAGATAGCGCATAAGATTTTTCTAGATCGCGAGATGCGTCGCTATTAGATTTAAATTAGCCTTATATAACTTACTATTAGGAAAGGCAAGGTCGGGTCTTATGCTATTTATAAGATAATTTATAGACCTAGTCCGTTTAAGCTATTATATTAATAGTATCGCGGCGTCTTGTATCTTCTAGTTAGCTAGGATCTTTATATCTGCTAGCTAAGGCGTTTATACAGGATTCTTAACCCCCTTTCCGAATAATTAGATAATCTTCTCGGCATAGGGTTATTAATAGACGTAAATAGTGCGAGAGGCTCTATTCCTAATAAACTAGAGGCCTAGAAATATAGATAGCTCGCCTATTTCCCTTAATTCCTAGACGCCTTAAAGAATAGCCTGGCCTTATTGCAGAAGAGAAGTCGTATTAGCAGCGATAATAGCGTTGTCGATATAAAGAAGCATAATAAGACCTTTAGGATAGGTGTAAATGCAGAATTTAGATAAGAGTTATCTCTAGCCGCGTCTTTTTAAGGCGGTACTTGCGTGTATAAACTATATCGCGGGAGATATCTTAAGTCTATAAAGGGCACGATTAAGTCGATAGACCCGATTAGTGCCGTTTTAGAATAAATACGGCTAGTTAACGTAAAATTCTTCGCTATAAGGGGCGTTAACGAAGGCGTTAATAATATTAAATTGCAGCTATTTAAGATCTAAGGTAGCGATAATAGATAAGAATACTCGTACGGATGTAAGATAGGCGATAGCAGCGTATAAATCCTCGACGGAATAAAGCTATTCTTCCTTATCCCTATAAACGTACTAGCGAGCCTTAGCTATCGCGGGTTTATTTACTGGATGCTTTATAGTAAATACCTATTTGCTAGGAAGGACCTATTTAGCAGCAGGTTAGTCGATAAGATCCTAGGTTTAACGCTTTGCGAGAGCTTCTAATTTAAGAGATATTGCAGGGCGCTAATAAGTCAGGTAGTTAGAGCGTTTTTTAATATCCTACTAGCCCTTTAGGACCTGTAGATTAAGGACGTTAAGAACGGCCTAGATAGGGATTACGAAGTCGGGAATTTTAGGTTCTTCTTTATCGACCTCTCTAAAGGCAATAAGGGCCTTAGATTGTAAGCAAAGGACTCGATTAGAAGAGGGTACTACCGCCTTATTCTTAGGCTTTACGATAGCTAGTGCTTCTCTATTTTTAAGGTCCTCTAAATCAATGCCTTCTAGTATAAGGTCCGGGGTTAGAAGAGAAGATACTATTATCGGAGGTATAGAGACAGTGTCTTTCGGGGGGTTAGATATAGTAGCGCTACTAAAAATAGGTAGGTATTCCGCATTAGGTGCCTATTAACTCTCTCCTTAGTCTTTAGGGCGTATAGTCTGTTAAATATAGTAGTAAAAGAAGTCGTTAGGGTCGAAGGGATTATTATCTTTAGAGACGTTCGCGATATGCGTAACGGATCTATCGAGGTTTAGATTAGCCGGATCGTAGAATCGGACGTCGCGGGCCCTAACGATCTTATCTTCGTCTAGAAGGAATACCTTATAGATATGCCTATAAAGGCCCTCTATGCCGACGAGATAACCCTCCTTAGCCCTAGGGGCTATTTTAGCGCTCTGGATCCTATAGGCTAGAGGGATAGAAACGTATGCTCGATATCCCTATAAGCAAAGGTATAAGATATTGTATTTATAGGGCATACGGATAGCTTCTATAACTATTTCGATAGGGCTTTTTCTATTAGCATTAGCAGAAGATAGGAGGAGGTTCTAAACGTAGGCGCTAGTATCTATAAAATAAGGCTATAGCTTCTTAGGAAGGCTAGTCTCGATGCAGATAGATCTGGCAGTATTTATAAGGGTACGGCCGGCGTATTCGGCTCGGCTATGCTAGGCAGGAGTGTATAGGGCATAGGTCCTAATAATAAAGCCATCTTAGGCTGCCTAATTAACGAGCTTTTGCTAGGTAAATTCGAGAGCGTTATCGAAGGCTATAACTTAAACGTAGCATCTGCCGGCCATAGCGTCGACACTCTTCTTCCAGGCTTAAAGGCGTTAAAAGGCTTCCCCTCTAGTCTTCGTAAAAAGGACCTAATAATAGTTAGTATAGGCATTAATACTATAAAGTATATAATAATACCCCTCTAAAGAGATAGGTATATAGGCGATAAAGTCCTAGAAGATATATTAAAGGAAAGAAGTCGTCTATACGGATAGATCGCGGCTAATAATAGCATCTGCTTTGCTAAGATAATAAGAGCGATAATAGAAGTTGGAAATATCCTCTATGCGGACGTTAATGCTACTCTTTTTGCAGGCTTATAGTAGCCGATTATTACTAGGATATCCGAGTCGATAATAGAGGACCGAAAATTTAATAGCCTTCTCTTTAACAGGTAGGGCAGGCATTACAAGAGGCCGTTAAGGCCTAGCATCTTAAATAGTCGCGATACTACCCTTCTAGATAAGATAGCATACTATACGGCCTCGTTATTAGAGTCTTATTTTCTCGCTATTAATGCATATATCCTTACGATTAAGAAGGTTAGCGCTAATTAGGTTAGCGGGAACGTTAGTACTATAGAAAGCCTCCTTAAAGGTAATCGAGTAGCTATCCTTAGATTTAACGATTGCTATGCCTTTGCCGAGATAATAAAAAGGCATGCTATTAGAAGCTGTAAGACGGATTAGGCTAAGGAATTCTTCGTATATATTACTAAACTATGCTTTATTATTAAAGATATATAATGCATACCCTGTATTAACGATAATATTATTAGAAAAGATAGGGGCGTTATAATCCTAAACCTAAAGTGCGGTATTAACGATATAAGCAACGGTGCCCCTTCCCGCGGCTATAATATCGCTGCTACTAGCAGCGCTAGAGGAGCTATTCCTTCTTTATCTGCCTCCGAATTATTAAGGACGAAGTTCCGGATAGAGCTTCTAACAATTCTCTTTAGAATAAATATTTCTACTAGGAAGGACGTTATAGCCGCAGTATGGCAGGACTATTATCTCGTTCGTTGTATTAGTGCGTCGAGGAGGCGCCGGAAGGAGCTTTAGCGTAGAGGAAGGCTCTTCCTGTTATTCCTTTTATGCCTTCTTCTTGTTCCTCTTTTTGTTCTTATAATTGTTATTATTGTTATTATTATTGTTGTTATTATTGTCTCCTTTTTTTAGCACGGAAAGGGCTTTGCCCGAGGCCTTTTAGACCTTAGCGTTAGCAATAACAGAAGAGATATACCTATTAGCTATCTTAAGGGATAGGCCCGTATTGCTATCGGCCTCGCGGGCCTACTGCGTAGCGAGATCCTCGCGGATATATTAGATAGCGTCGATAGTCTTATAGGCGTAGACTTAAGGCATTATCCTATAGGCAGGGCTAAGCTCCTTATTAGCTATAAGTTAATTCTATAGGGTCTAGAGTTCCTTATAGAAGGCTTTCTAGCCCTAGATAGTATTATCCTTAAGGATAAGATAATACTATCGCTATAGAATATATCGAGGCTGTATCTTTGCTATTACCTTAGCATATTGTTCCGCGAATTTATATATCTCTCGAGCCGTCTTCTTATAGTGCTAACCTAGGCGTATAATGCCCGAGATAGCTTTACTAGAGAGCGATTATAATACGATACTAATAGCCTTTTTATCTGCCTTTAGCTATTTAGCATAGTCGGGAGACTTATTTAAAGGTAGTATAATATCTTCGAGAATATAATTACTAACTTCGTAAATTAGGGCACTCGCTGTTAAGGCTCCCTGCTATTCTATAAGGGTAGCAGAGCCCTAAAGCTTTATGCTAGAGAAAGCTAACTATATAATAATAATAATATAATAGTTTATTTAATAATACTTGTTATTCTTATTAGTATTATTAATAATTTTAATAATCTATTAATTTTGCTATTTATAAAGAATTTTTCTACTAGTCGATTAGGAAGGACTTTCTGCCCTTAAATTTGCCTAATTAAAGATCTGATAGCTGATTCTTACAATAGTATCGGTGAGGCTTACGGTAAGTCTCGGTAAACTATGCAGCAGTGGAAGCTAGGAGGGCGATATAACCTATAGAAGAAGGAACGTTATACAAGTGCAGGGGTTATCCCTATAATGCTAAGATTATGCTATGCTAGGCTATAGAGACTATAGAGGAAAGAGAAGTGGAGGCCTGAGCGGCCTGACTACGTAACAGCACGTGACTACTTAACAAGGGTATATATAGAGAAAATCTAGAGGCTATTAGTAAAAGTAATACTAGCCTAGTCTTCCCCTGCCTTAGAGCTCTATATATTAGGACTATAAACTTTATAAATATAGAGCGCGTTTTATCTAGATATATAGATAAGTTAGTATAGGGAGGCTCCTAGGAGCGGAGGAAGTAGTCTAGGCTTAGTAATAACTTCTTATAGTACGATAATATTATAGTCGTACTTATTATAAAGTACTAGGCAGGCGAGATTATAACGCTTATTAATATTCTAATAAAGGGCCTTTATATATATTAATTATATTAGCTAGGGAGGGGCGCGTTAGCAATATATTAGGGTATTAATAAAAGTAGTATATAAATAAGCTAAAGTTAGTCTAGAGATAGGGTATAAAGTGCAGCTATAGCAGGATAGGCCTAAGAAGGCTAATCTAGTTATATCGCAATAGGAGGATAAGGTATTATTAGAGCGGCTTATTAAGTAGCTAGAGATAGACTAGCAGGGAGCAAGGCGCTCTAGGCTTATTTAAGGAAACGTCTTATAGCCTCGGGGGTATTACTAACTATAGCAGCCTTAGCAGGCAGCCTAGCAGTATTTATACCTCGAGTTTAGTCGAGTCTTCTTATAAGTATGGCCTAGGAGTTAGTAGGAAGCGGTTGCTATAAGCGGGTCTCTCGGGATATTAGGCAAGGGGAAGTCGTATTTGCTTAGGGCTTAGCAAACCTTACTAGCCGTTATTTATAGTTAGCTTTCGCCCTATTCTACCTCTATATTACTATTAGGTATATCCTTAACTAAGATAGGTAGTCTCTATAGTATAAGATATAGTTATACGGAATCCTATTCTTGCCTGCTCTATAGTTAGTCTCGTTCTTATATACTATTGCCTTATAAAGGCTATAGAGCTTAGCTAAGGTGCAGACTTTAGCTATATAGCTATACCTATAGCAGTTATAATATTATTAAAGTTATACTAAATCTTTATATAGTTTATAGGTAAAAACTTATATATTAAAAGCAAGGCCTATATTATAAAGGCGGTTTATATTTCAGGTAGACGCTAAACCTATAAAGACTGCTATTTTAGTAGTATTAGGATAGGCGCAGAGAGCCTAAATCTTTAAGATAGAAACTTTATTAATATATTTAATTTCTCGTATAAAGTTAGCCTAGTCCGCTATAGCGGCTATAACTAGGATACCCTTAGCAATAACTATATATAATTATATAGCTATTATTATATTATAACTAAAAATATAGTAGATCTAATTAATATCTATAATAAAGTTAGCTATAAGTCTATTAAAAGTAACTGCTATATCTCTGCTAGGAAGGCGTTTTATAGCAATGCATAAGGAAGTATAAAGGATATTATTAATAGCCTAGATAGTATTTTTTAGGGTTTAGTTAACTATATTTTTAAGCAGGTTATTATTATATATAATAATCTCTCTCTTATATTAGGGTAGGATTTGCTTTTCTACGTTAGAGTTAACTATTAATGCTAAAGCGCTAGCAACCTAGGCCTAGGTAAAGTTAACTCTAGTTAGAGCATTAGTTAAGGTCTATAGCAAGTACTACTAGAGTAAGTTAGTAATTATCTTCCTAATAGCGGCCTTAATATTATTAGTAAGTAGGGAGAGTCTAGAATAGAGCTTTATTTTACTAAATTCTTATACTATAGCTTAAATGCATTTTATTATATTAAAGGGGATAAGTCCTGCTAAGTTATTATATATAGTTTGCTTAATAGTATTAAGAGGGACTAGAGTAGTACTATTTAGTATATTTAACGATTCTCGATTAGTAAGTAAGTATATTTACGCTATAGTATACTAGCGCTAAAGGGGGGGTTTTAAGGGAGCACGGCCTCTCGATATGCTGCCTTGCCCCTGGCCTCTGCGATCCTAGGCTAGGATTACTATAGCTACCGAGCGGCAGGAGTCGCCTTAGAGTTCCTACTATATATTGTATCCTCTCGATGCCGGAGTCGCGCTAGGGTTAAGCGCAAATCGAGTTTTTTAATAAAACTGCAAGCTATTAGGATTGCCTATTAAATATCCGCCTAGTAGTAAAAAGCCTCCTCCTACTAAGTAGCAAAGCTATTTAATCTATAGGCAATTAAACCCTACTACTACTACTATTATTAGTATATTACTGCTATAGCTAGGTTTATTCTGCACTAGGGGGTAGTAGGGTAGGCGGGTATTATAATAGTAGCAGAGGCTAAGACTAGTATATTGCTATTATTATTATTATTATTACTAGGCAAGGCTAGGGGGGCAAACGCGTCTTAAGTTAGCTAAGGTATAAAATAGGCTGCAGTAAGTATATTCTATAGCCTTTCTACGCAGGCCTAATATGCTAGAGTTAAGATAGCGTATCGACTAGGGGTATCCCTGCTACGAGCTTAAGCTAGGACTAAAATAGCTTAGCCCGCCCGTAATATCTTTTATAAATTACGAACTAGCCGCTATAGATATACGTTAGCGGCGAAAAAGTGCCTTTCCTATAGGCACTGCTTCTGCTACTAATAGCACGTCGTGCAGGCGGCTCCCTAGCCGCGCATATACTCCGCTTTGCTATTATTATAGAGATCGCCTATATATAGGGTGCAAAGATATATAACCTCCTTAGGACTAGCGTTATTATTATTATCCGAGTTACTTTCTATAATAAAGGTTCCTATTGCCTATATAGGCGTTACGCTAAGGGTTATTAATATTATTCTTTTTCTATACGGGGTATAAGTTATTATAGGTAAGTTTTCTAGTTTATATAGTTAAGCTAACGCACTGCGTGCGTTATAGTATACGAATATTGCAAGGTTATAAAGGGGTACGCGCCTATATTAGTTTATTTTAATCCTACGCTATAGTAGGCTAGGGCAACGTACGGATTTTTCTTTTTTTCGCCCTTCTGCATTAAGTAGAGCAACTATAGCTAGGGGGGTATATAAAGGATCCGGGCTTTGCCCGGATCTTATATTATGCTACGCGAGGATAACTTATTTACGCGCCCGGGCCGCGCGCATATAGCCCTACCTCCCTACTATATATTATATCTTTCCTTTCTTTTTCTTTATCTTTATTATTACTATTTAGGTCGCTATTTTGCAGCAGTACTAGGCTAGACCCTTATAACTACTAGCCTTAGTTAAAGCAGGATATCTAATAGTATACCCGTAACTATTATAACTATTAAAGAAATAAGACCCTGCGTAATAAGACCCCTGGACTCTTATACCCTTTACTAGTACTAACCGCTATTTAGGAACACGTTGCTTGCAATAGAAAAACTATGCTTATAGATTGCTACGGATACGACTATATTTAGACCTTTATTTGCAAACTTAGCCGGATTATTGCTATATTGCCTAGCAAGAAGAATAATACTTTAGAAACCCTTGCTAGCTATTACTTTCTTTTTTAGCCTGCTAACTGCTTAGATTACGGATAATACTAGCCCTTTTATCTCCTTATTCCTAAAACAAATTAACTAACTTACTAGCACTAAGCATTATTATAATAGTGCCCTCTACTTATAAACTTAAGGCAGTATCGAGGTTATAAATTAGTATCTAGATTAAAGGCTATGCTTTTATATTAATAAGTATTAAAATAATTAGAGCGATTATTTACTAGTGCTAGACTTTGCGTATAACTTATCCTAGCACGCATTAATTAGTATAGCCCCTCTAATAGTAGCACTTAGCAAGGAAGTTAGGAACCCTTTCTCTCTGTCTTAATTAAGTAGTTCCCCGACCCCTAATAACTTTATAGATACTGCCTATATTGCTATACGCCTCGTTGCCTACGCATAGGAAATGCAGTAATAGGCTTATAATATAGCGGTCCGAGCCTAAGAATAGCAGAAATAGCAGGCCGATAAAAAAAACGCCCTATAGACTTTACTATTAGTAATAAGGTTATAGGTAGGGCATTAACATATATTAGTATAACACAAGAGAGGACTCTGCTTAAGTTAGCTCGGGTCCTTAATCTATTAATATCTGCTTATATCTATCTCTTTTTCTTCTTCTATAAGGGAAGAAGGCAGAGTTTATATATATATTTCCCTAATCCTAATCCTCTTCTCCTGCTTTATCTTCCTAATCTCCTTATAATCCGTTTCTAATCTTAGACTAAGTTCGATCCGATTATGCTATAAGCATTGCCTAAATATAGCCCTATTGCATAATTAAATGCTTCGTCTATGCGTACCTATCCCTAGTTATTTCCTTTAGGGGCAGATACGCGTTAAAACGCATAGACGATTCGTATTATATATAGTTTATATACTAGCAGTCCTCCTTTTTATTATTAAATTATCGTAAGGGAAAGAAATAAATAAAAAGAAGAAAGGCATTAAAGAAAATAGTATATAGGAAAGATAGAAAGGAAGAAATAAATAAACGAGTATATAAAGAAAAAAAATAGTAAAAGAAAAAGGGGTAAAGGGAAAGGAATCGGTCTTTTATAGGATAGTAGGGTTATAGTGCGTACTTACTGTATTTCGCGCTTTTCGTACGTATACACGTAACTTACCCTATAAAATAAATTCGTTCCCTTTTTTCCTCTTATACTTCTTCTTTTCTTCTTCCTAAACGTAACAAGTATAGTTAAATAGTACATCTATATAAAAATATTTAGGATATAAAAACGTAATCCTTTTAAAATAGAAAGAAAATAAGTATAGTATAGAGGCGATATCTATCTAATTTCGGGTCGGTATTAAAATAAAGTATTCTAAAAGTCGTAAAGAGTAAAAATAAAAGTAAAAGAGTAACCGAGAAAGTTATCCTAGAAAAAGAAGTAAATCCCTCTAAGTATCTCGATTATTATCCTAAACGTTCTAAGGATAAGGCAAGGTCCTTAAGAGATTAAAACCGCAGGCTATAAGAATCCGTTCCTTCCTAAGGATCTTATCGTTATTCGAGGTCGATTTAGTCGTCCTAAACGTTCTAGGTATAAGTCGAGGTCTTTTAAGAGATTAAAACCGCGGGCTATAAGAGTCCGTTCCTTCCTAAGGGTCCTATTATTATTCGAGGTCGATTTAGTCTTCTAAGTAGCTATTATACTATCTAGTACTATAAGAGATTAAAACCGCGAACTCTAGGAGTCCGTTCTTTCCTAGGGTAAAAGTCGTTTCCTAGCTTAGGTCCGGGTATTTATTTCCTAGCTAATCTGCATTTTATTAGATATAGGACTCGTATTAATAGCTAATAGTAATACTAATTAGTATAGGTAGGGTATTAATATATATTAGTATAATATAAGAGAGGACTCTGCTTAAGTTAGCTCGGGTCCTTAATCTATTAATATCTGCTTATATCTATCTCTTTTTTTTCTTCTATAAGGGAAGAAGGCAGAGTTTATATATATATTTCCCTAATCCTAATCCTCTTCTCCTGCTTTATCTTCCTAATCTCCTTATAATCTGCTTCTAATCTTAGACTAAGTTCGATCCGATTATACTACGAGCACTGCCTAAATATAGCCCTATTATATAATTAAATGCTTCGTCTATGCGTACCTATCCCTAGTTATTTCCTTTAGGGGCAGATACGCGTTAAGACGCGTAGACGATTCGTATCGTGCATAGTTTATATAAAGGTCTTCTTCTAATAGAAGGGATTTAGCATAATCGCCCTAATAACTTATCTTAATACTTAATAGTCCGGTCCGTTTATAATTACTACGGAGAGGGGCTTTAGCTACGTTCTCGACCTGCTAGATAGCTATAAGATAACTAATTTATTTTACGCCGACCGACTCTATAAAGCCCCTAATAACCTATTGCCTAATTAAAAAGTCCCGGCCCTTAAACCTAAGGCAGTCTATAGAACGCCTAAATAGGAAGTTAATTACGTCCTCCGTTCTCGTATTACTAGAAGAAATAAGCGTTTTAAGTACTAGATATAATAGCAAGGCTATAATCCTAACGATATATAGTATCCCGCAAGGAACTTTAAGAACGCGCTAATCGCTTTAAAGAAATACTATAACCGTTATATTAATGCCCCCGGACCCCTTATAAACTTAACTAAATAGATCGAGGCCGCCGCGGCGGATAAACTATATAATAACGATAATAACGATAACCGTGCTGCTACTATTAGCATAACTTTACGGATACGCAGATATCTACCTTAATAGGCATATTAAGGCCTTAATCAGGGGGTAGTATTACGCGCTACGCGCCTATAATACACACTAACTCTCAGGCCACGTATCTATAAGACTAGTTAAGAGGGCACTAACTATTTAATTATAGCCCTAATAGACCCTGGGTTACGTGTAGCATTGTATATAGTCTTTCTTAGTGCGTATAGCTTTATGCCCCTTTTTCTCTTTTCTCTTTATCTTAGAATCTTTATTTATAGTGCCTATAATATATTTACTTGTTATTTTAAAGGCCGTTATATTATCTACGCGTACAGGCCGCGCGTATATAGCCCTACCCCCCTACTATATATTGTATCTTTCCTTTTTTTTTCTTTATTTTTATTATTACTATTTAGGTCGCTATTCTGCAGTAGCACTAGGCCAGACCCTTATACTACCCTATAAAAGACCGATTCCTTTACTCTCTTTCTTTTACTATATTCTTTTTTATATACTTATTTATTTATTTCCTATATAATATAATTCTATCTTTCTTATATACTGTTTTTCTTTTATATTTCTTTCTTCTTATTTATTTCTTTCTTCTATAACGATTTAATAATAAAAAAAGGACTGCTAGTATATAAATATAACTATATATAATACAAATTATCTATGCATCTCGATATATTCCTGCCCCTAAAGGAAATAACTAGGGATAGGTATGCATAGACGAAGCATTAAATTATATAATAGGGCTATATTTAGGCAGTGCTTATAGTATAATCGGATCGAACTTAATCCGAAATTAGAAGCGGATCGTAAAGAGATTAGGAAAATAAAGCAGAAGAAAAGGATTAGGATTAGGGAACTATATATATAAACTCTGCCTTCTTCCCTTAAAAAAGAGGAGAGAGATAGATATAAGCAGATATAAGCAGATACTTATAGATTAAGGACCCGAGCTAACTTAAGCAGAGTCCTCTCTTATATTATACTAATATATATTAATACGGGCAGATAGGTAATAAACCTCGCCGTTCTACTAATAATGCACTTTTTATGCTTACTAAAACAGTGCGCGCGGCTTAGGCCTAATAGGGCTCTATATTGCTTTTTATGCTCGATATTACTAGCGCCTTTAACTACGTATTATATAGCAAGCTTATTACTACTCTTAATGTGTAAATACAACTACGCACAATACGAATTATCTACGCGTCTTAACGCGTATCTGCCCCTAAAGGAAATAACTAGGGATAGGTATGCATAGATAAAGCATTTAATTATATAATAAGGCTATATTTCGGCAGTGCTTATAGCATAATTAGATCGAACTTAGTCCGAGATTAGAAGCAGATTATAGGAAGATTAGGAAAATAAAGCAGAAAAAG
Source organism: Ophiocordyceps polyrhachis-furcata BCC 54312 (assembly GCA_001633055.2). Taxonomy (NCBI): domain Eukaryota; kingdom Fungi; phylum Ascomycota; class Sordariomycetes; order Hypocreales; family Ophiocordycipitaceae; genus Ophiocordyceps; species Ophiocordyceps polyrhachis-furcata. Next base: position 1,844,669 of record LKCN02000006.1, read on the forward strand.
AGGATTAGGATTAGGGAACTATATATATAAACTCTGCCTTCTTCCCTTAAGAAAAAAAGAGATAGATATAAGCAAATATTAATAGATTAAGGACCCGAGCTAACTTAAGCAGAGTCCTCTTTTATATTATACTAATATATATTAATGCCCTATTTATACTAATTAGTAATACTATTAGCTATTAATACGAGTCCTATATCTAATAAAATGCAGATTAGCTAGGAATAAATGCCTAGACCTAAGCTAGGAAACGACCTTTACCCTAGGAAGGAACGGACTCCTAGAGTTCGCGGTTTTAATCTCTTATAGTACTAGATAGTATAATAGCTACTTAGAAGACTAAATCGACCTCGAATAATAATAGGATCCTTAGAAAGGAATAGACTCTTATAGCCTGCGGTTTTAATTTCTTAAGGACCCTAACTTATACCTAGAATATTTAGGAATAACTAAATCGACCTCAAATAATAATAAGATCCTTAGGAAGGAATAGACTCTTATAGCCTGCGGTTTTAATCTTTTAAAGACCTTAACTTATCCCTAAAACGTTTAGGATAATAATTAAGATACCTAGAGGGATTTATTTCTTTTTCTAGGGAAACCTTCTCGATTATTTTTTACTTTTGTTTTTTACTCTTTATAACTTTTAGAATACTTTTTTTAATACTAACCCGAAATTAGATAGATATTGCCTCTATACTATACTTATTTTCTTTCTATTTCGAAAGGATTATATCTTTATATCCTAAATATTTTTATATAGATATATAATTATACTATACTTATTATGTTTAGGAAGCAAGAATCTCTTTTATTAATTTAGCCTAGGCAAACTAGTAAATAAAAATTATCTGCCTAGCTAAATCTATCTAAAATTTTTATTACGCCTAGCTATGCTTAAAATTATTTTTGCCTAGCTTTGCTTGCTTAATTTTTTTTGCCCCTAGCTAAATTTCCCTGCTAAATTTCTATACTAATTTTGCCCCTAGGAGCCTAGCTAGCAAACTATATTATAGGATTATTTTTTCGTCCTAAACTCCTAATAGGCTTATATAGCTACGCAAGCTAAATTAGTATACTCCCCTTTCTAAAACTCGTTAAGAGGGTAGTTTATCTAGATAAATACCGCTAGAGCCTATATAGCGCGCCTAGCTTCTAGTGCTAGCTTTGTATTTAATATTAGCTAAGACTTATCTCGATATTAGAAGGGGATACTTATAATCTTGCACTTTAACCCCTATAATAAGCAGCAAAAGCAACTTTTTATTATAGCTAAGTCTTATTCCTAATAGGCATTAGTCGTAGGCAGCTACTAAGCTAGATAGGAGATATACTAGTAATAAGGGACTATCCTTATTACCTCCCTACGCAGCTAACTACGACTTAGAGTTTAGGGATTTTAATAAGACCCGCCTAGCGTTTTAGGAGTCTTTATTATTATTATTAGCGTCTTAAGTATAGTTATAGCTAGGAAAAGGCGATAACTTAGTATTATTAGCAGTAGCATGCGTCTAGGAGCCCGAGGTATTAATAGCAAGCTGCTTAATAATAAGGCTAGGATACCTATATAAAATTAGTCTAATGCTCTTATAAAATATTACGAAATTGCGAGTAAATCGACTAAAATTCTGCTTACTTTGCTGCATGCGTAGAGGAAGAACTAGAGCAATATTACTATTATTATTATTATTACTGCTTATAGCTATTATCTCTCTTAAGGTATCCTTGCCTAAAGGCCTACCCTCCCTACTCCCCTGCCCGGCCCTATGGCCCCTTCCCCTGCCCCTACCCCTATGCTTTTTAGCTAGCTTTAGTAGTATTTCTAGAATATTTTATTAGCCTTATATAACGATTTTGGAAAATATTGCTACTATTTCTATTAGAGTTTAGTTATATTTACTTATAATAGTAATAATAATACTATATAATATTATTAGGAGCATAAAAGGAAAAAGAAAAAAAGAAGTATAAGAGGAAAAGAGGAAACGAATTTATTTTATAGGGTAAGTTACGTGCACGCGTATAAAAAACGCGAAATATAGTAAGTATGCACTATAACCCTACTACCCTCTTAAAGACCGTTCCTTTTACCCTTTTTTTTTACTATACTCTTCTTTATATACTTGTTTATTTATTTCCTATATTATTTCTTCCTTTCTGCCTTTCCTATATACTATTTTCTTTATTACCTTTTTTCTTCTTATTTATTTCTTTCCCCTATAATAATTCGATAATAAAAAAAGGACTACTAGTATATAAATATAACTACGTATAATACGAATCGTCTACGCGTCTTAACGCGTATCTACCCCTAAAGGAAATAACTAGGGATAGGTATATATAGACAAAGCATTTAATTATGCAATAAGGCTATATTTAGGCAGTACTCGTAGTATAATCGGATCGAACTTAGTCTAAGATTAGAAGCGGATTATAGGGAGATTAGGAAGATAAAGCAGAAGAAGAGGATTACGATTAGGGAACTATATATATAAACTCTGCCTTCTTTCCTTAAGAAGAAAAGAGATAGATATAAGCAGATATTAATAGATTAAGGACCCGAGCTAACTTAAGCAGAGTCCTTTCTTATATTATACTAATATATATTAATGCCCTACCTATACTTAACTTCCTTAGATTCCCCCTCTAGCTTACTATGCTTATCCGCAGCTACTTTACTAGCCGTAGCTCTAGGCTTAAAATCGATAGCCGCTTATCTAAACCCTTTACTATCGAGAGGGGAGTCCCCTAAGGGTCCTTAATATCCCTAATCCTATTTATCCTATATATCTTATCCCTCTACTACTAGCTTAAAAGATAAATTAGCATTATCCCTATTAAGTTTGCGGATAATACTAATATTATTAGCACTAGCTATACGCTATAATAGGTTTAGGACTAGTTAGTCTAAGTATAGGAGGTCTACTAGGATTAGGCCTAGGAGTATAAGATATTATTTTAACCCCTTAAGAGCAAACTTATTTACTTTATACGCGCCTATAAAGCTAATATATCCTCCTTTACCCTTAATAGCTTTATAGTAGTCCTTATACAAGAGGCCTATATGCTTAGCGTCTAGATTTACTATAAGCTTATATAGAAGGCCTACTTATATCGACTTATATAAAAGCTCTAGAAATAGCAGCTTATACTAACTAACCTTGCTATATCTATATAGGGCTTCTTTCTCGTCCGCGCTTATAAGATCTATATAAAGGTTATCCGATTAGCAATCGCTTATAGTATAGCCTACTTTGCTCCTATTATAGTCCTATTAGGTCCGCCCTATAGTCCTATTTATAAAGAACTCTCTAAAGTCTAATCTAAATGCCTTAGTATTATTACTAGAGCCTATAGGGCTACCTCCTTATACTATATAGAGTCTAAAGCCTTTATCCCTCTTTTTAATTTATACCTCTCCTACTACTCTGCCTATACTTTTTAGCTTCTCGAGGCTAATAGCATTACTACTAGTATTTTAGCCGCGTGCGCCTAGGTCTCCTAGCGCCTCTAGCCCTACTATAGTCGACCCCCTGCCCCCTATATTATACTCCAGCTACTAAAGGACTCTATAATATTATAAGCAGGGTTACTTAACCCTAGCTTATAGTTATATTAGGGCCTATAGGAGCGTTTTTAGGCTAAATAGCTCCTTTAGTAGGATTTCTAGAAAGGCTGCCTTAAGCACTATAGCTAGTCTTATAGATAGATAACTAATAAGCGCCCTTAATTTAAACTATATCTTGCCCTCGACTTATATACTGCTTTTCCTAAATTTCTTAGCAGCGTCCTAGTATAGCTTTAGTCTAGCAGGATTAGGCTAAACTGTTTTCTTTATATATACTGCGTCCCTAACGTTCTATCCCTATACTGCTTTTATAGTACTAGCAAGGATAAGACTACTAAGCACCTATTCCTTTACTGCTTCTATATAAGCGCTTAAAGACTCCTGCTTTTCGATCTAAGCCCCCTAAGGGACTATACTAACCTTATCTATCTTCTTAGCTATAAGGTCTCTGCTAGTAAGCTAGCTCTATAGTTTATATAATTATATTGCCTATATTAGTTCGATCTCGCCCTTATATTATATAGAATAAAAGGTATTACTATCCCCTAGGGGCGGTGTGTGTTCGTTAGAACTAGGGACGCAACTACGGAAGGCGGAATAACCTGTTTCCGCATAAGCCCCTTTCTTACTGCTAACTCGGCAATAGTTATAGTTACGATGCACGCAAACCCCTTTCTGCTAGATATTTAATATTATCCCTATTATAGTGCATATTACCCCTTTCCGTATAAGTATCGTGCCCCTTTAAATAGAAAATAGGAGCATAATAGGGGCAGTATAAAAGAGGAAGTAGATTACCCCTAAACTTAGCATAATAAGTATACGATATTATAATAAGTTTATGCTAAGATCGTAGTAATAATAGTTTAAAGGAGAAAGGGGGTAGCTATATATTTAAATTATACGGAGTTTAGGATAATTATATATTACCTCTAGTTTAACCTAGATGCCTTTAAGACTTTATATATATTTCGTCTTCCTCTCTAATAGAGGAAGAAAAGAGAGATAGATATAAGCAAATATTAATAGATTAAGGACCCGAGCTAACTTAAGTAGAGTCCTTTTTTATATTATACTAATATATATTAATACCCTATTTATACTAATTAGTATTACTATTAGCTATTAAGATAAGTCCTACGTCTAATAATATATAGATTAGCTAGACTAGGTTGCCTATTTCTAAGCCGAGAAAGCTAATAGACCTCTTAGATATAAATAGACTCCTAGAGTACGCGGTTTTAA
>LKCN02000006.1:1849655-1880016 GCA_001633055.2 Ophiocordyceps polyrhachis-furcata BCC 54312
TAATTAGTATTACTATTAGCTATTAAGATAAGTCCTACGTCTAATAATATATAGATTAGCTAGACTAGGTTGCCTATTTCTAAGCCGAGAAAGCTAATAGACCTCTTAGATATAAATAGACTCCTAGAGTACGCGGTTTTAACTATCTAGGAACTTGCAGCTATATCGACTATTCAGAGGAGCAATATTATAAGTAGGGCATTAATATATATTAGTATAATATAAGAGAGGACTCTGCTTAAGTTAGCTCGGGTCCTTAATCTATTAATATCTGCTTATATCTATATCTCCTCTTTCTTCCTTAAGGGAAGAAGGCAGAGTTTATATATATATTTCCCTAATCCTAATCCTTTTCTTCTGCTTTATCTTCTTAATCTCCCTATAATCTGCTTCTAATCTTAGACTAAGTTTAATCCGATTATACTACGAGTACTGCCTAAATATAGCCCTATTATATAATTAAATGCTTCGTCTATATATACCTATCCCTAGTTATTTCCTTTAAGGGCAGATATGCATTAAAATGCGTAGATAATTTATATTATGCGTAGTTATATTTATATACTAGTAGTGCTTTTTTTATTATTAAATTATTATAGGGGAAAGAAATAAATAAGAAAAAGGAAGGTAATAAAGAAAATAATATATAGGAAAGGCAGAAAGGAAGAAATAATATAGGAAATAAAATAAATAAGTATATAAAGAAGAGTATAGTAAAAGAAAGAGGGTAAAGGGAATAGTCTTTTAGAGGGTAGTAGGGTTATAGTGCGTACTTACTATATTTCGCGTTTTTTTATACGCATATATATAACTTACCTTGCAAAATAAATTTATTCCCTCTCTTCTTCTTATACTTCTTCTTTTCTTCTTCCTTCTATGCTCTTAATAATGCAGCAAAGCATTATTATTACTATTAAAAATAAGTATAACTAAACTCTAATAGAAATAGCAGTAGTACTTTCCTAAAATCGTTATATAAGGCTAATAAAAGATTCTAGAAATGCTACCTAAGCTAGCTAAGAAGCGTAGGGGTAGGGGCAGAGGGAGGGGCTATAGGGCTAGGCGGGGGAGTAGGGAGGGTAGGCTTTCGGGCGAGGATACCTTAACTAGAGAGATAATAGTTATAAGCAGTAATAATAACGATAATAGCGATATTGCTCTAGTTCCTCCTCCGCGTATATAGTAAAATAAGCAGAATTTTAGTCGATTTACTTGCGATTTCGCGATATTTTATAAGAGTATTAGACTAATTTTATATAGGTATCCTAGCTTTATTATTAAGCAGCTTGCTATTAATACCTTAGGCTCCTAGACGCATACTGCTGCTAATAATACTAAATTATCGCCTTTTCCTAGCTATAAGCATGCCTAAGACGCTAATAATAATAATAAAAATGCCTAAGATACTAGGGGGGTCTTATTAAAACCTATAGACCCTAAGTCGCAGTTAGCCGTATAGGGAGGTAATAAGGATAGTCCCCTATTACTAGTATATCTCCTATCTAGCTTAGTAGCCGCCTATAGCTAATGCCTGCTAGGAATAGGATTTAGCTATAGTAAAGAGTTGCTTTTATTATTTATTATAGGGATTAAGGTATAAGATTATAAGTATCCCTTTCTAATATTAAGATAATTCTTAGCTAATATTAGATATAAAGCTAGCACTTAAAGCTAGGCGCGCTATACGGGCTCTAGCAGCGTTTATCTAGATAAACTACCTTTTTAACGAGTTTTAGAAAAGGGAGTATACTAATTTAGCTCGCGTAGCTATATAAGCCTAGCAAGAGTTTAGTACGAAAAAATAATCCCTTAATATAGTTTACTAGCTAGGCTCCTAGGGGCAAAATTAGCAGGGAAATTTAGCTAGGGGTAAAAAAATTAAGTAAGCAAAGCTAGGCAAAAATAATTTTAAGTATAGCTAGGCGTAATAAAAATTTTAGATAGATTCGGCTAGGCAGATAATTTTTATTTGCTAGTTTGCCTAGGCTAAATTAATAAAAGAGATTCTTGCTTCCTAAATATAATAAGTATAGTATAATTATATATCCGTATAAAAATATTTAGGATATAAAAACATAATCCCTTTAAAATAGAAAGAAAATAAGTATAGTATAGAGGCAATATTTATCCGATTTCGTATTAGTATTAAAAAGAGGTATTCTAAAAGTTATAAAAAGTAAAAAATAAAAATAAAAGAATAATTAAGAAGGTTTCCCTAGATAAAGAAATAAATCCCTTTAGGTATCTCGATTATTATCCTAAACGTTTTAGGGATAAGTTAAGGTCCTTAAGAGATTAAAACTATAGGCTATAAGAGTCTATTCCTTCCTAAGGATCTTATTATTATTTAAGGTCGATTTAGTCTTTCCTAAGTATTCTAGGTATAAGTCGAAGTCCTTAAGAGATTAAAACCGCAGGCTATATAAGTCTATTCCTTCCTAAAGATCTTATTATTATTTAAGGTCGACTTAGTCTTCTAAGCAGCTATTATACTATTTAGTACTATAAGAGATTAAAACCGCGAACTCTAGGAGTCTATTCCTTCCTAGGGTAAAAGTCGTTTCCTAGCTTAAGTCTAGGCATTTATTCCTAGCTAATCTGCATTTTATTAAATATAGGACTTATATTAATAGCTAATAGTAATACTAATTAGTATAAATAGGGTATTAATATATATTAGTATAATATAAAAGAGGACTCTGCTTAAGTTAGCTTAGGTCTTTAATCTATTAATATCTGCTTATATCTATATCTCCTTTTTTTTCCTTAAGGGAAGAAGGCAGAGTTTATATATATATTTTCCTAATCCTAATCCTCTTTTTCTGCTTTATCTTCCTAATCTCCCTATAATCCGCTTCTAATCTCGGACTAAGTTCGATCCGATTATACTATAAGTACTGCCTAAATATAGCCCTATTATATAATTAAATGCTTCGTCTATGCGTACTTATCCCTAGTTATTTCCTTTAGGGGCAGATACGCGTTAAGACGCGTAGACGATTCGTATTATATATAGTTGTATTTATATAAATATTAAGACTAAGGAGGAACGGACTCTTATAGCCTGCAGTTTTAATTCCTTAGAAACTTATCTTAATACTAGATAAAAATACCTATAAAATCGATATAAATTCTTATTAATAATAACTAGGATATTAGTAGAAATTACTATAGAAGGTAATTAATAATAACCTTAGAATACTAAGTTCGCTTAGGAGATTATATAGATTAACCTCTAGGATCTTATAAAAAAGATAAAAAACGCTTTAATTAAATAAATTAAAAACTAAAATAAACCTATCCTAAATTTATGCTAAAATCTAACTAATATTAAACTTTAGATCTTGTATTTTATAAAATTATCTAGGAGCTCTAGTACTTTTCTCCTTAAGGATTTTTAGGATGCTTTTAGAGGATAGGACGAAAATATCTAGGAATTAGCGGATCCTAGAGTAATAAAGTTGCTAAAAAGTTTCCTTAGAGGCAGAGGATTCTTTCTAGGACCTAGAAATACAAGAATAGGACCCTTTTTTATAAGGATCCTAAACTAGGAATAACTCGAGCAATAGCCGCTTTTAATATACTAATAGGCGTAATTCGAAGAAGGCACCCGACTACCTTACTATGCCCTTCTATAGGGGATATAATAACCTCTAACTAGAAACTCCCTAAATTCGAATCTATCCCTATTACTAACTAGAGGGCGAATACTATTAATTTAGAACCCTTTACTACTGCGTTAAAGAGAGCCTTTACCTATCCCTTAAATAAACCCCTAAATAACTTAATCTATAGAACCTATAATAGATAAGGATATTCCCTAAGGACGAACTTAATATCTAATAATATATTAATTCTAAAACCTACTTATATAAGATATAGCCTTTCTAGAATATAACTAGAATAATATAAGAACTTTATAGGAAATCGCTTTAAATTCGATTTAAATTCGAGAAAAGCTTAAAATAATCCCGTTTAAATTTTATATTAAGTTACCCCTAAAATCGACTCCTAACTTGCCTATTAATAATAATATTATAACTAAATTTACTAAAGTCTAGGATAAGATAAAGAACTTTATAGGGAAACTATATAATCTGCTTAATAATATTATTTATTTATTTTTTAATATTTGTTTTTTATTAAAGATTGCCCCTAGATACTTCTATTTAATTTTCCCTTATATTTAGACTAGTCGTATATAATAGTACTTTATAGATTATATTAAATAGTATAATACCTTTAAAACGCAATATAACTAACTTAAGAAGCACTTTAAGTCGGATCTTAATTATATATACTATTTTACTAACTAGATATCGACTATATTTTAATCTATTTATAGGATAAATTCGGAACTATCCCTATATAAAGTTTTCTAGAAACTATTTAATAAACTAGAGTTATATTAATAAGCCCTTGGAAAAGGATATAAAGGAGATACTCCCTTATATACGATAATTATTAATATATGCTAAGGAGTACTAGAACTTAAGTTTGCGTTATTCTAACTAGCTAAAGATATCGAGAACTTACGAGCAGATTTATAATCTATACTAGAAATATCGATCGTAAAGAATAAAGCTAAATAGATACTATAATAAAGCGCAATTTATTACCTAGACTATAGATATTAAAATAATATATAAAATCGATTAGAAAATAGTTCGAGAATAACCTAAGTCTAATCTAATTTTAGACTAAATAAGAACTAGACTCGAAAATATTTTATATATAGCAAGGTTAGTTGCTAGTTAACTAAATACCCGCCTAAAGAATAAAAGCAAGTAAAGACCTCGTATATAGTATACTATAAATTTTTAGATAATAGCCTTTAGGACTTTATAGTATATATTATAGTATTCGAAGGACTTAAGCTATATAATAAGGAATAGTATATAATTAATAATAACCTAGAGGATATTTTAAAGCAATAGGAAGCCTCTTAGTTCCTTTTTACGTTAGCATTTATATACTTTCTTACTAGATATAACCCGAAATTAGATATAATAGAACCTATATTAGCTTTGCAATTCCTTCTCGAAAATCGATATTCCTAATAGTCTTTTTAGGGAATTATAATTAATACTAGTGCTATATAGATTTCGACTACTAGACGAAATTAGGTTAAAGCCCTATAGAAAACAATACTATATCTTATAGTTAATAAAGCATCTGCTAGCACTAATTCTATTAAATTTAGCAAAGGATAAAGTATACTTATACTTAGCAATATAACTATTAAAACTCCGTTTAGTAATATTACTTTTTACGTTCTTACTTTACCTACCCCTTTTCTTCTTTTTTTAGTAAATATAGATTATTTAAAGATTTTCTTCCGGAATATAATAAATAAGCTTATTAGCTAGGATAAAACGCTGCTAGTTATTCGTAAATAAGGGCACCCTTAGTTCTTCCTTTAACTAGAAAATACTGCAATTTCGTTCCTAACTAAATCCGAAATTAGGATAATCTACTGCTAATTTAGACACCCTATAGTACGATATTTATACTAACTTCTATCTAGAGCTAGATATAAAATACTAATAACTACTCTTAAAAGCATTTCGAAGTTTTGCTAATATTATTAGTTATATAGCAAAGCGCCTAGCCGATTTAAGTTTACGCTTTATAATAATAAAGAGTTTAATTTCGAGATTATTATAGATATTATATACCTAAGTAGAAAACTAGTTTTTTATATTATTAATGCTATAATATTTTTTTAAGCTGCCTAATTCCTATATTCGATATTAACTAAAGATACTTAGGAAGCATTAAGGATAATATAGATTAATATATACTTAGGACCCCTAGATTCGCTCTAATACGATATAGGCATAAATTTTTTATCTAAGGAATTCTAGAACGAATCTAGATAAATAGGAATTACTTGCTAGTAAGTACTAGTAGAAGCGTATTAGTCCGTAGGGAAAGTTAAAAGATACTATGCCCTTTTTTGCTAGGCATATAAGATCCTTAGCACTAAAATTAGAGCAATAATAGGACGAGATTCGATTCTCTAGATAGTAGTAAAAGTAGTAAATAATACTACTAGCCTAGATAGATTAGTTCTAACTCTGCTTATTTTTAGTGCATATCTAAGGATTACTTAGGATTCTCTATTATCGAAAACTACTTAAGAATAGGCTAAAGCTGTTTAGAAAGCAATAATAAGTCTTCGAGAAATTATAGCATCTTAATAACTAAAAGAAGTGCTATCTACTAGGAATAGCCTTAATATAATAACGCTCTTTTAACTCCTATTGCAAAGCTAGGTTAAGATTTAGAGAGAAAAGGATAGCTAGACTAGTCCTTTTACCCTTAAGGCTATCGACGGCTATAACGTTACGATTTAGTCCTCGACTAGTCTCTAGGTCTTTTAGTTAATATATATACAGCCTTACTTTTTAAATAATCCCTAACTAGAGGCTGCCCGGGAATAGGATGTTGGAAGGAGGTTGTTAGGGAGGAGACAAGGGGGAGGAGGAAAGGACAGAAAGGGGGGATTACTATTATTCTTATATTATTGCTATAGAGCTAGAGAGAGAGAGATATAAAAGAGAGAATAAGACGAACAAACCTTTAATTATAACCCTATAAACGAGTCTACAAACGAATCCCAATTTAAGACCTACGAACGCTAAATAGTTTTTATAGTAATAAGACTAGGATTTAGCGCGTTATTATATAGGCTAGGATTTAATAACTAGTTATATAGCTATATTACGATTTAGTCCTAAGGGATTAAGGGGTAGTAATACGAGGAGACTTACTAGATTAGGAAGTCGACTAGATTCTAATTAGGTTAAGCAGGTGCTTCCCGATTAGTTCTGTTTAAGTAGGTTTAGCAGGTTACTGCCTATTATAGTAAGAAGTAGGACAACGCCCTACCTTAGTTAACGAGGGAAGGTAAGACGGCATTAGCGAAACAGGAGAGGGGAGCCTACCTTAGCAGGTACAGGAGACTTCCCTTTTTTTTCTTTTAGGGGATTATTATCGCAGAAGGTAGTCAAGGTAAGTAAGGAAGAGGAATATTAAGGTAAGATTTAAAGCTTCCGGAGAAGTTTGCATAGAAGAATACTATATATCGTCCCCTAGATTACGAAAAAGGAAGCTAGAATATCCTCGACGTCGGACTATAGGAGAGCTATCTAGCAGATCTAAGAGCGTATATACCCTAGGGACGTTAGAGATATAAGTTCTATATAAAGTCTCCTAAGTCTCCTAGCCCTAGATAGATAATAAACGTTTTGTTAATATAGCGTTAGCTTTACTATTAGGACTTAAGCTGTTTATAGGATATCTAAAGGATATCTTAGCTAAGAGGTATTTTAATTAGTATAACGCTAATATAGTATTAGTAGGCATTATAGGGATAGCTTATAATATAGTTATTCGAGAAATCTTCTCCTCTAGCCTATATAGTAAGGCAGCTAAATAGTATAATAAGTTAGATAATAAGGATATTACTTAGTTAGATTTAACAGCCTTATTTTTAGCTAAGTTTAAAGAAATTAACCCTGTTTTAGAGAGTACGCTTATTATAGAAGCGTACGAATTTAGTCGGGAATAAGGTAAAACGTTAGTAGCGTACGCTAAAAGGGCTAAAGGTTTATATAAGAGGGTAAGATTAGAGACTCGACGTATTCTCTTTACTAACTTCCTTAACTAAATAACCTAAAGGGCGGACTAAGATAAATAGTATAAAAGGGCTATTATCGAACGTTTATATATTAATAGCAAATAGAAATCGTCTATAGCGGCAACTAATTTAACTTAGACTAACGTTCGGATAACTATATTTAACCTCTAGGATATAGTATTAGAAAAGATCGAGAGAGATATAAATAGTATACTAGCTATTAAGATAGACCCTTAGAGGGTTATAGCAAAGCAGCAGGAGATAATAATAAAGATAGCTAAACTAATAGAATAGTCTAATACTATAGTTATAGCTAAATTAAGTAAATGCTAGCAATTAAGCAACTATAATATTAGTAGGTATTCGGCTATATAAGGGATATCTAGCCCGTCTAGCCTAGGTTAGCAAGGCAACTAAAACCTAGGACGCTAGGGCTAACTACTGCTATTATAATAGTCGCGTGCTCCTAGACTACTAGGTATAGGACCTTATTACTAACCTCTAAACCCGGATCTATAGTTTTGTTTTAAGTATAGTAAGTAGGGTTATATAGGATAGAACTATCCGTTAACTATACTATTTAATAGGGAGGCCTTTTAGGAAAAAAAGGCTCGTTAGGAATAGAACTCCGAGGAGATAAAGGAAGAGCGCTATTAATAGTTAAAATAAGGCTCCGGCTTAATAGCTAAGAGCCTTACTATTATTAGACCTGACGCTAATATAAAACCTCTAACGGGATATATAGCAAAGCTATAGACGCTAGTTGCGAAGAAAATTAAAGTAAAAGGACTTAATTTAACTACGGTTAATAATACTAATAATATTGCCTACGCAAATACTGCCTAATAACTAGATAACTAGCTACCTTATCGCAGTAAAAAGGCACCTGCAGGTTAACTAATACGGGGTTATATTATTAAACCGCGCCCTAGGGTAATATTTAATCTCGATAATATAGACGAATTATAAAGAGAGGAATTAGAATAGGAGATTCGAGGTCGTTTAGTATAGCTAGATAATAATATAGGCGAAGGCCTAGCTCTAAGGGATACTCTAACTCTAACTCTAAGAGATGCTTTCCCGAATATTAGTAAGCTAAACAAAAAGGGACCTAAACTAATAAAAAAACGCTATAAATTAGAGAAAATAAAGGCAACTAAGGAATATAACGTCCTATTATTCGAATTAGGCAAATAGTTAAAAAATACCCTAGTAACTCTAAGCATCCTTTAATTGCTTTAGGTAGCGCTATCTATTCGAGCCTAACTTAATTATTTAATATAGTATTAATAAAGGATTAAATCCGCTAAAGGCAGAGAAATAGTAGCAAACCTAATTTAACTATTCGAATTAGAATTAATAGGTAAGAAAGAGGGGGACCTACTAGCTAATATCTTATCTTATAAAGCAGCGGCCTAAGTAGTATAGAGAGATATAGCATAACTAGCGGAAGCGGTTCTATCTACTCTAGGTTATATCGAGGGCTATATAGAAGGATACTAGTATATAGCTATTATGCTAGATAGAGGTTCTACTATTAACTTAGCAAATAAAGCCTTTATAGCTAAAAATAGCCTGCTAGTTATTTAGCTATCTTAACTAGGAGTCGTTCGAATAGCTAATAATAAGCTTGCTATTATTAAGAGGGTTGCATACCTAAGAGTTATAGTAGCAGGCATACTAGCTAACGTAAAGGCTTATATTCTAGGTAGCTATAATAATTAGGATATCCTGCTAGGACGAGTTTAGCTAAGGCGTATTAAAGCAATCGAATATTATACTAAGGAATAGTTAGAGATAACTAGACTAGAGGGCATACTATAGATTATATTAATTTTCCCGGCCCCTAATCTATTTAAGCTAGATAGTAAGACGCCTTGCGTACTAAAATATCTAAAACTAGCTATTAAAGATAATAATAAGATTATCTTCGTAGAAGATAATAGACCTATTCTAGAGGAAATAGAAGATATCTTATTAGCTATTATAAAGCAACTAGCTTCCTAAGTAGGTAATTTACTAAAAAACTAATAGCTGCCTCCTAAAAGGGGCAATTAAAAGGGCAGTAGAAGATAGTAAGGAATAGGAGAGATATAGTATTATAGCCTTAAATCGAAAGAAGAATAGCAACTTTAGTCGCTTAATAACTAAAGGCAGTACCTCCGGAGTTAATATAGAAAAAGGCTTCTAAAGTTATAGGACTAGAGTAGCAAATAGAGGTAATAGAATAGATAAACGGACGATTGCTTAAGTATCTAAAATAACTACTAGGAGTAGAGGAGTTGCTTTAGGAGGAGCTATCTAACTAGGAGGAAATCGATATAGCTAATAGAAAATTCGACTAAGAAATAGGTCAGGATATTATAGACTTTCTTAAATATCTGCGATATCGACTAGACTAGGAGAAAATAGAGAAAGATAATAGATTATAGGATAAAGAATATATAGCATATATTAAACGGGTAAGTATAGCGACTAAAGCATCTAATAGTACTTTAAGACTAATACTATATCGAGGTACTATATTAGATCTAGTTATTCGCCCTCTATTAGAGACTCTAATAGAGAAGGTAGACGAATAGTTTAAATAAAGCTTAATTACTCTAGGAGATTGCATCGTAATAAACAAATAAAAAGAACGCGTTAAAAGGTTATATTTTACTTATAAAGATTATTTTATTAGCATGCTTAAGGAGATCTAACCTACCTAGCTAATTACTTATTGTATTAAATTAAAAGAAGGGGCTATACTAGCAGTATTTAAATAAATAAGATATAGTCGGCTAAAGCGGATTTTTGCGGGTAAAGTATTCCTAACTAAAGAGAAGGCTAATATAATTAGACTAATTAGCTATAATACCGAATAGGTAGCTAGGACGTTATTTATAGAGAAGCATCTACTAGATCCTGCTATATAGAGAATTATTTATAATTATTAGGATATTAATCGGAATACTATTAAACCGGGGTATCCTTATTATAACTTAGAAGTAGATCTAGATTAAGCTTATATCGGACGCTTTACTGTTTTCTCCTAATTAGACGCATTAAATAGGTTTTAGTCGATCCCGATATAACCTAAAAACGCATATAAAACGGGGTTTATAGCGCCTAATAGAATATAGGAATATATAAATATACCCTAAGGGTTAATAGGTGCACCCTTAATATACGCAAGATATAGGGATATTGCCTTTAAAAGGTTAGTATTAGAAGATCGAGTAGAATATCCAACTTTATTAGGATTTATAATAGCCTACCTTATATCTATATTTATATATATAAACGATTATAATCTTGCTAGTAAAATATTTAAGGACTATTATAACTTCCTTTAATACTAGTACTTTCTAAGGGTAGCTTAGGCACTTATTAGGTTAGCTAGAAAGAAGACGATATTATTTAATAGTTTCGCTAAGTCTATTAGATTCGAATTAGAGGCAGGGCGTTTTAGACCAGGAGCTAAATATCGGAAGAGGTTTGCCTAGCTAGGCAAATACTTTAAATAATACCCTCTATAGAGTTAGGAAGAAGTGCAAATAGTATTATAGTTAACGCTATTTTTAAGACGTTTTATTCTAAGTAGGGCAGACTAAGCCTAAATTATTAAGGAGGCCTTTTTTAAAGAAATAAATAAAATAACGCTATTAGGATATAAGTTAGTTTAGTTAGAAGCCTACTAGAGGGAGCAACTAAACTAGACCCCTAAGGCAGTAGAAGCGCTACGATTCTTATACTAGGTAGTATAGAATAATATAACGTTTAAGGCGCATACTAATATATAATTCTATCTAGTAATAAACGCCTTTAATATAAGTATAGGAGCAGTCCTCTATTAATTAAATAACTACCCGGATAGGACTTCTATTAGGGACTCTAATTTCTAGAGCGTTAAAATTATTATATAGATATCTTTTCGTTTAAGCAATTCCGAATAATAGTACTTAATGCCTAAAAAAGAGATATTAGCTATTATATATACTATTAGAGAGTACTAATAGATAATTAATGCCTCCCTATATCTACTAAAGGTATATACTAATTATAAAAGCATTATTAACTCTATAACTAATATAGCCGAAATATATAGGAAGGTTGCAAGATAGATTAATATACTATAGGAGAGGGATATTAAATATATTTACTAACTAAATACTATAAAGATTATTCGCATTATAGATAGAATATCTCGTCTATACGATAATCTAAGAAGTAATACGCTAAAGATAGAAGGCTAGTTAACTCTATTGCTTAATATAGTAAAAGCTATGCAAATGCTAAATAGAGAACTACTAACTAGCAAAGAGGCGTTATATCTCTATATAGCAATATTAATATAGTTAAGTAACTTATAGTATAGTAAAATCGTTTTATTCTTAGTAGATAGTATCTAAGCTCTGCTAAATAAAAGATATCGCAGCGTTTAATAAGTAGCGATTAAATATAGGATTTAGAATAAAATCCTATATTATATTAAAGCTAATAGATATTAGGCCGAATATTATCTCTAGATAGATATGCGAATATAGTTATAATAGGCTTATAATGCATTAGGTTACTTTGCTAAAAAAAAGACTCTAGCAAACCTAAGGGGATATTCGTAATAGCCTACTAGGAGGTCCGATATTATTTACTATTATATTTTATGCATAGTATGCTAATAAACTATACTAAGATTGCCTAAAACAATCTATAGTTAAGTTATAATATATAAGCCCTAGGAAATAGTAGTAGTCGATTTCTTAGGACTAATTACTCTAGTTAGTGCAAAAGGATATTAGTATATTCTAGTTACTATTAATTATACTACTTGTTTCTTGCTAGTATAGGCCTATAAGAACGCGACTAGTATAGAGGTAGCTAACGTATAGATATATTATTAGAGTCTAATATTTAGATAGCCGAGAGCTATCTACTCTAATAATAGCCGCTATTTTGCTAATATAGTAGTCGAAGATATAGCTATAAGATATAGAGTTAAATAGAAGTTTAGACTAGTTTCTTATCCCTAGAGTATAGGACTAGCAGAAAGGTATATTTAGTTAGTAAAAGATTAACTGCGAAAATAAAGTCTAGAGCAAGCAGGCATCTTATTAGAAGCATAGTATAAGGCGTTGCCTTAGATTACTAATATCCTTAACTTAAGACTAGTTAAATTATTAGGTATTAGTCTAGCAAAGGCTATATTAGGGTTTAATCCTATTATTATATACTCTAAATAAGGTCCGGAGGAGCCCTCTAAGTCGGAAACTATAGAACTAGATAATAAATTAACTTAAGATTTAGTACTTAATATTATAGAAGAAAGGGACGAGATCCGGGATTTAGTAGCTAACTATAATGCCTAGAAGACTGCTATAGAAGCTTATTATACCCTAAGAGTCGGAGATTTCGTTTAGGAACGATAGGATAAGTCTAATATATCTTATAGCAAGTTTTTAATAATATAGGATAACTTATTAGTTATTATAGAAGTAGTATTATCCGTTACGTATATAATTCGAAGCATTATTAGTTAGCAAACTCTATAAAAGCTATATATCGATAACTTAAAGCTGTTTATTCTGCGGAGGGCTTATCTAATACTACTATAATTAATAATATAGGATATAGCAACTTAATAGGGCACTAACTAGGAAGAAGAAGGAGAATAACTGCTATTAAAAAAAGGGGGGGAGGGATTCCTAATATTTATTTTATTATCGTCTTTTGCAACTAATAACTAACTAGCTAATGCTCTCTAATACTCCGTTTATATCCTTAAACCTAGACTTACTATTTACTTTATCGCCTCCCGCCTTTTTGTTTCGTTTCTTTTACCTCTTTTTATTAATGCCTTTTCGTCCTTTCTTCCTTATTATCGCCTTTCTTTATTAACGCAACGCCTTTTCGTCCTTTCTTTATTATTATCGTCTTTCCTTATTAACGCCTACTAACGCCTTTTCGTTCCTTTATTACCTTCTTTATTATCGTCTTTTTTTATCTTTCTTTATCTTTTTTTATTATCGCCTTTCTTTTCCCTTTTTATTATTATTACTATTTCTTTTAATCTTCTCTGCTAGGAAAATAGTTACTGCCTATTGCCTTTCTTTTTCCCTTTTATAGTCGCTGCCTTTTATTATTGCTTCTTCTAATCTTCCCTAGTAGGAAAAATAGTTGCTGCTATTACCTCTTAATATTATTAAACGTTATTATCTTTTTCCCTTCCTTATTATTGCCTTTCTCTTCCCTTTTTATTACTATCCTTATTTCTTTTAATCTTCCCTATAGGGAAAAATAGCAACTATAAGATACCTAGAATTAAAAGATATTAACCTAATAAAAGACCCTACTATTATAGCATAGTATATAGTTATAAAAAAGGAGTATAATAAATGCTAGGAATAGTTCTCTAATAAGATAAGGCAAGACTAGAAAGCAAAAATCGCAAAGAATCTTAAGATTACCCCTATAATAAAAACCCTATATAGATATATATTAGGAAAATAAGCAGCAAAAGGAGATTAGGTTGCATAGTATATAGCGCGTGCTATATAGCTAGAAGACTCTCTAGCTACCCTATCTAATAATATCTAGAGTTTTTAGCAGGCTAATAAGGATATTATAAGAGATATCCTTCCTAAAAACTAGCCTATTCGAATAGATAACTTTTAGGAGATATATCTTACTATATATTACTTTATAAATAACTTAATTATAAATAAAAATAATAACCTTAGCTAATACCTAATAGTATATAAGATTCTTATAAAAATAAAGACTATAAAGGATACTCTTCTATTAACTACTAGCTCTAAATTTACGAAAATAATATAGAAGCTATATTATCGAATAGTAGTTTCTATTAACTAGATAATAGGAGACAAGCTAATAGAAGTAAATAATATAGACGTTATAGGCATAGCTATATTAAAATAGAGTTTATATAGTAATAGATTAGAGCAGGAGCGGTCTATTATAACGCCTAGTTTAAAAGCAGGATTATAAGATATAAAAAAGGTTTCGGAGTTTAGAGCAAATTAGGATATTAAATAAGTGCTCGAAAAACGCGTTGCTTAGCTTTCGACGCTACTAATATAGTAGGAATCCGAGGATTTAGGCTATAAAGATATTAAGAGAAGCTAAACTAATAAGATAGAGTAGATCGCTAATATAGATACTAATATAGATAATAATATTCCTAGCGAGTGCACCTTAATATTAGTAGCTTAGATTACCCTAGCTAAACTATCGACTTCTCTAGCTAAGATAATAACTCTAAAGCAATACCCTCTTATAGCCTTAGCTATTCTAATACTAACGACTATTCTAGTTAAATTAGCGATTACCCTAACTAGACTATTAACTTCTCCGGCTAAGATAACGACTCCGAAGCAATACCCTCTTATAGCCTTAGCTATTCTAATACTAACGACTATTCTAGTTAAAATAATACTAGCTTAGGCGAACGTTAGTAGAGGATAGTTAGAGCTAATAATAAAAAAGCAGCCTACGTTATCTATAATACCGATACTAATAAAGGGACAGCCTACGTTATCTGCAAATATTTTAGCAAATTAACCTTTATATATAGTAGTATAACCTGTATTATTAGCTACAACTAATTCGACTAATTAACCTTTAGCTAAGGTATTACTTGCATTATCTACTAATATTCCGGCTATAAACTATTCTTCGACTACTTTAGCGATTTATCCTATATAGATATAAGTGCTACCGCTATAGAATAAACGGACTATTTCTAACGCACGCGTTGCGATAAACGAATAGGAAGCATTCGAATTATTGCTAGCCGAATAGAGAGTTATAATAGCAAATTAGATCGAAAAGTACTAGATAGCTCTAATAAAATAAAGGTCTATAATAACTGCTATTATTAAATAATAGAGAATTAAGTTCTAAAATACTCTTAAGACTAAAAGAGCAATCTAATAGATAGTCGTAATAGAGGAATTAGAAAGGCTAATCCTCCTAGTAAGGAACAAGCTGCTATAGATCCTAAACTAGACTTTTATTTAACTTAAGAAACTACTTCCTATAGTAGATAATAACGCTATAAAAGAGATATTTAAAAAGGTTTTGCGATAAATAGAGATAACTACTATTAATAAGGATGCCGTAAGAGATGCAATCTAAATAGCTATAAATAAGGCTTTTTAAGGCTTAGCAATAACTATAGCTATCCGAGAGCTAATATAGCTAGCTATAACGCATATATACAATTATATTACTTAAAACTATAATAAAGCGTCGAAGAAGGCTAAAACCGGCGATCGGGACGATCGCAATTAAAAATGCCCTGTTTTATTAGAAGGAGGTTGTTAGGGAGGAGACAAGGGGGAGGAGGAAAGGACAGAAAGGGGGGATTACTATTATTCTTATATTATTGCTATAGAGCTAGAGAGAGAGAGATATAAAAGAGAGAATAAGACGAACGAACCTTTAATTATAACCCTACGAACGAGTCTATAAACGAATCCCGATTTAAGACCTATAAACGCTAAATAGTTTTTAAGGATAAAAATAACCTAAAACCTGCCCGAAAATAGACCCGGTTCTTATAGCGTTTAGAGGTTAAACTGCTATAATTACTAAAGACTTTAACCTAATTTATATCTAAGAAAGAATAGGATAACTTTGCTCTTTCTCTTTAATTTTACGCAGAAGGCAGAATTATAACCCCTAGACCCCCGTTTAAAGCATTAGACTAAAAGGAGATTATAGACCTTATAGGCTAAGGTGTTTTCTCTTTTAAATAGTTCGATCCCGTCTAGTATAGAAGAGTTCGGATTTTTCGTGCCTGACTTATCCGCGAAGTTAAGGATAAAATAACCGATTACCCGTACGAAAAATCACGACTAATTATTATAGGATATAATAATAATAGGAAAAAGGAGATCCTAACTTAATCCCCTATAATCTAAAAGGTTAGCTAATAATTGCTTTTAGCTCTAGCTCCTATATATATTGCTTAGGGGATAAAGTTATGCCTTTGCGATATTACTTAGGCTTATCTATAATCCTAATCGATACTTAAATAAATAATCCTTATAAGCCTTCTAAAAGAACTCTAGGATAAGTACCCTCCTTAGATAATTATCTATATTATTAAGCCGTTATATAGTATTATAGAATCCGGAGTTTACTAGTTTTAGACTTATTTCGAGTACTATATTTAATAGCTTTATATATAACCTTCTATATTCGATAACTGCCTTCTCCTATTATATTCTAGCCGTACTTATTTTAGTCTTATTAGGATATAAACTAATAATACGATTATTTTTAGCACTAATTTTTTCTATAAGCAAGAAGAGGCTAAGCTAAATTCCGCCTAAATTCGCTTAAAACCCTAAATAAACTTAACCCTAGGAAGCGTAATAGATTTTAATAGTTTATAGCTATATTTTATATTAAATTCGCTAGCGATTTAATAAAAAGGCTAGGCTGCTAAGATTAACGTTATTAATTGCTCCTAGCCTAATTTTGCTTAAAGCTACCTCGAATAATATACGCAAGGAGGCTATATTACGTCTATTTGCTAACTAGAGGCTGCGTTTAACCTATTTATTGCCGCCTAGCAATACTAACCTTCTAAGGAAGACTGCTAGAGGATTAATAAGCGGCTATAATAGCAAAAGGATAATTAGTAGCGCGGATTAATATATATCCCTTTTAACCTTTTAGTACTTAAATTATTTATTTTTATAGATAGATTACTTGCAAATAATAATAACTTATCCTTATAAATTAGATATATTATTATCCTAGGCAATAAAAATAGGATAGCAAATAAGTTTATTATAAAAGGAAATATTATCTATTAGAGTTCTACGAAATATAAGAGGATTACCCGGAGTATCCTTGCCTTAGAAATATATAGTATATTATTAGGATTTAATATTAGAATCTCCCTAGCAATAATACTAAATCGTATTATAGCCGAGCTAGGATTAGCCCGAGTTCCTATTATATTATGCATAGATTTGTTTTTGCTCTACGAGTGCCTTATTAAGCTTAAAATAATAAAAGAAAAACGACTTATAATCGATATTATATCTATCTAAGAGTTATATAAAGGGCGAGAAATTAATAAAATCTAATAGATTATAAGAAAGGATAATCCCGCTAATATAATAATAAAAGCAACCCTAAATAAAACGCTAGAATATCTTATTAATATAAATAAAGCTACTATCTTGCTAGAGGGATTCGTAATAAGGAAGGAGATAAACTAGCATAATATCGGATAAAATCTAAATAAAGTACGATTCGATAAAAAAAGAACTGCTAGTATATATTTATTAGAACTAGGGATATAACTATAAAAGGCGGAATAACCTGTTTCCGCATAAGCCCCTTTTTTACTGCTAACTCGGCAATAGTTATAGTTATAATACACGTAAACCCCTTTCTACTAGATATTTAATATTATCCCTATTATAGTATATATTACCCCTTTCTATATAAGTATTATACCCCTTTAGATAGGAAATAGGAGCATAATAGGGGCAGTATAAAAGAGGAAGTAGATTACCCCTAAACTTAGCACGATAAGCATATAATATTATAATAAGTTTATGCTAAGATTATAGTAATAATAGTTTAAAGGAGAAAAAGGGCGGCTATATATTTAGATTATACGGAGTTTAGGATAATTGTATATTACCTCTAGTTTAACCTAGATGCCTTTAAGACTTTATATATATTTTGTCTTCCTCTCTAATAGAGAAAGAAAAGAGAGATAGATATAAGCAGATATTAATAGATTAAGGACCCGAGCTAACTTAAGCAGAGTCCTCTCTTATATTATACTAATATATGTTAATGCCCTACCTACAGGCGG
Organism: Ophiocordyceps polyrhachis-furcata BCC 54312; assembly: GCA_001633055.2. Taxonomy (NCBI): domain Eukaryota; kingdom Fungi; phylum Ascomycota; class Sordariomycetes; order Hypocreales; family Ophiocordycipitaceae; genus Ophiocordyceps; species Ophiocordyceps polyrhachis-furcata. The sequence continues at coordinate 1,868,147 of LKCN02000006.1, forward strand.
ACTGCTTTTTTATTTACTAATACTTCCCTAAAAACGCTACTAACTCTTACTTTTTACCTAATACTCCCCTCCTGCGCTTACTATAACCCCTATGCTTATATTTGCAACCCTATTTAGGGGGATATCTAGGCCCCTGCCTTAGAGTCTCTGTAACCTCTAGGGTAGTAACTAGGACCCCCTTTCTAAGTCCTTGCTCCTCCTCTGCACCCTTTACCTCTGCCCCCTCCTTTATTACCGCCCTTTCCCCTTCTACTACTACTGCCTCTAACCTTTGCTTCTTAGCTAGCACTTCTATTATATTGCTATTATTATTACTACTATAATCGCAAGAGGTAGCCTCTAGTCGCTTAGCCTTTGCTGCTTTCTCTGCTTTTAGTAGTATTAGGGCAGCCTTAGGCATATATATTATTAGCTCGCCTTTAATATTAAGGTTCGTAATAAAGGGCTATACTAGTCTATCTAAGTCTAAGGGGAGGTTTATAGTCCCCTAGGCCCTAGGGATATATACCTGCTTATTTATATTAATGCTAAGAATATTACTAAGGATCCTACTAAAGCGCTAATTATTATATATATAATACGTATTAATACTCCCCTAGTAGGCTAATTATTTTTCCTAGATATAAAGAATAGCCTTTTAGTATTAGTAAACCTTACTTAGCTCTTTTAGGAGCTCTTAGCCTATAGCCTTTATAAGGCCCCTTAGTACCTAAACTAGACTTATAATTATTATTATTATTATTAGTAAGTTCTTTATTGCTATTAGTATAGGCGGGATTACTATAAGCGTAGCTAGAGCTAGGGCAGGCGTAACTAGGACTAAGGGGAGTATAACTAAAAGGACTATAGCTTAAGCCGTAAAACCCCTAGACTCCCTACTCTAGTACTAGTTCTATGCCTCCTATAGCTCCTAACTAAGTTAATACTACTATTTTTATTAGCTCGAACTCCTACTCTCTTAGCTTAGGACCCTAGGGTATACTTACTGTGTAAATACAACTACGCACGACACGAATCGTCTACGCGTCTTAACGCGTATCTGCCCCTAAAGGAAATAACTAGGGATAGGTACGTATAGATAAAGCATTTAATTATGCAATAGGGCTATATTTAGGCAGTACTTATAGCATAATCGGATCGAACTTAGTCTAAGATTAGAAGCAGATTATAGGGAGATTAGGAAAATAAAGTAGAAGAAAAGGATTAGGATTAGGGAAATATATATATAAACTCTGCCTTCTTCCTTTATAGAAAAAAAAGGAGAGATAGATATAAGCAGATATTAATAGATTAAGGACCTAAGCTAACTTAAGCAGAGTCCTCTTTTATATTATACTAATATATATTAATGCCCTACCTATACTAATTAGTATTACTATTAGCTATTAATATAAGTCCTACGTTTAATAAAATGCAGATTAGCTAGGAAATAGATGCCCGGACTTAAGCTAGGAAATAACCTATACCCTAGGAAGGAACGGACTCCTAGAGTTCGCGGTTTTAATCTCTTATAGTACTAGATAGTATAATAGCTGCTTAGAAGACTAAATCGACTTTAAATAATAATAGGATCCTTAGGAAGGAACGGACTCTTATAGCCCGCGGTTTTAATCTCTTAAGGACCTCGACTTATACCTAGAATATTTAAGAATAACTAAATCGACCTCGAATAATAATAAGATCCTTAGGAAGGAATAGACTCTTATAGCCTATAGTTTTAATCTCTTAAGGACCTCGACTTATCCCTAGAACGTTTAGGATAATAATCGAGATACCTAGAGGGATTTATTTCTTTTTCTAGGGAAACCTTCTTAATTATTTTTTACTTTTATTTTTTACTCTTTACGACTTTTAGAATACTTCTTTTAATACCGACCCGAAATTAGATAGATATTGCCTCTATACTATACTTATTTTCTTTTTATTTTAAAAGGATTATATCTTTATATCCTAAATATTTTTATACGGATATATAATTATACTATACTCGTTATATTTAGGAAGCAAGAATCTTTTTTATTAATTTAGCCTAGGTAAACTAGTAAATAAAAATTATCTGCCTAGCCGAATCTATCTAAAATTTTTATTATGCCTAGCTATGCTTAAAATTATTTTTGCCTAGCTTTACTTACTTAATTTTTTTTGCCCCTAGCTAAATTTCCCTGCTAATTTTGCCCCTAGAAGCCTAGCTAGTAAACTATATTTATTTATTTATTAATTATACGCTAGGGGCCGTAAAAGGCATCTAGAACCTCTATATATATCGAGTAGGAAAAACCCCCCTAGGGGGGAAAACCCCCTAGCAAACAGAGCAAAGGAAAGGCCTCGCGCCCCTAGGGGTCGCGAGGCGGGGAATACAGTAGTATAGTAAGGTGCGGGGCAGCTGCCCGCCAGAGTAGTCTCGGAAAAATAAAGGAGATAAGGGGAGATAAGGAAGAGTAGTAATAACTTAGCGCGGAAAGTAGGGGAGGGGGAGGGGAGGGCGGTAAGGGCAGAGGGGGCGGCAGAATCGGAATAACAGTAAATCCGCTCTAGGGGGGTATATAAACCTCTCCTTCCTCCCTCTCCCTCTCTCCTTCCTTCTTCCTTTATTATTATCTCGAGAGGTAAGGGTCCTTTAGCTCGAAAGGTCGGCCGGCTATTAAGTCGATTAATATAGTCGTATAGGGTAGTATGCTAATATGTAACCTAGCAGGTAACTAAGTAATAGCGAGATAATAATAATAATAGTAACTTAGCAAGAAAATAGCAGCCCTACCCCTTACTATAATCCCGACGCGACTAATGCTAGCAGTAGTTAAGCCCGATAAACTGCAGGCAGTGCCTTATAGGGCATATATTAATAGGCTTATTAAGAAAGGGCAGGTTTGCTAGGATTAAACTAGTAAGTATACTCGGGGGTTATATAGTAGGAGCGAAAATTAACTAGTAGCAGGCACTCGCTTAGCTAGTTATTATTATTACGCAACCTTGTAATAAAAATGCCAGATAGTAAGTCGGGAGCAGGGAGCTTATAGGGAGGGAGAGACGCTAATAGCTATAGGTTATAGACTTTACTATTATAGAGAAAGGGCGGGCGGCTATTAAATTTATTATTAAGGGAGGGACTACTAACGCAGTAGAGGTAAGTATGCCCTAGGGTCCCGAGCTAGGAGAGTAGGAATACGGTCTAATAGTAATAGTAGCGTTAACTTAGTTAGGAGCTGCAGGAGGCGTAGAACTAGCACTAGAGTAGGGAGTCTAGGGGTTTTACGGCGCAAGCCGCGGTTCCCCTAGTCGCACTCCCCTTAGTCCTAGCTACGCCTGCCCTAGTCCTAGCTGCGCCTATAGTAGTACTGCCTGTACTAATAGCGACGAAGAACCTATAGATAACGATAACAACGATTACGAATCTAGTCCGGGTGCTAGAGGGCCTTACGGAGGCTACGGGCCAGGAGATTCTTAGCGAGCTAAGGGAGGTGTACTAATACTAGGAGATAATTTTCCGCATCTAGGAGAAATAGTTAGCGTACTAGGGGAGCATCGATACGCATTATATATATAATAGTCGGCGCCTTAGCAGGATCCTCGGCAATCTTCTTAGCATCGACCCGAACGAGCAGATATATATCCCTAGGGCCCGAGGGGCTAAGGACCTCCCCCTAGACACGGACGGACCGATCTAGCCCTACGTTACTAACCCTAACGTCAGGGGCGCGCTAACGGTATATATGCCCGAAGCTGCCCTAACGCCGCCGAAGATAGAAGGGGGGCTAGTAAACTATATTAAGGGATTATTTTTTCGTACTAAACTCCTGCTAGGCTTATATAGCTATGCGAGCTAAATTAGTATACTCCCCTTTCTAAAACTCGTCGAGAAGGTAGTTTATCTAAATAAACGCTGCTAAAGCCTATATAGCGCGCCTAGCTTTAGGTACTAGCTATATATCTAATATTAGCTAAGAATTATCTTAATATTAGAAGGGGATACTTATAATCTCGCACTTTAACCCCTATAATAAGCAGTAGAAGCAACTCTTTACTATAGCCGAGTCCTATTCCTAATAAGCGTTAGTTATAGGCGGCTACTAAGCTAAATAGGAGATATACTAGTAATAGGGGACTATCCTCGTTACCTCCTTACGCGGCTAACTGCGACTTAGGGTCTATAGGTTTTAATAAGACCCCCCTAGCGTTTTAGGCGTTTTTATTATTATTATTAGCGTCTTAAGCGTGCTTATAGCTAGGAAAAGGCGATAACTTAGTATTATTAGTAGCAATATGCGTCTAGGAGCCCGAGGTATTAATAGCAAGCTGCTTAATAAGGAGGCTAGGATACTTATATAAAATTAGTCTAATACTCTTATAAAATATCGCGAAATCGCGAGTAAATCGACTAAAATTTTGCTTACTTTGCTATATACGTAGAGGAGGAACTAGAGCAATATCGCTATTATCGTTATTATTACTGCTTATAGCTATTATCTCTCTTAAAGTATCCTTGCCTAAAGGCCTACCCTCCCTACTCCCCTGCCTAGCCCTATAGCCCCTCCCCCTGCCCCTACCCTTATGCTTTTTTGCTAGCTTTAGTAGTATTTCTAGAATATTTTATTAGCCTTATATAACGATTTTAGAAAGTATTATTGCTATTTCTATTAGAGTTTAGTTATACTTATTTATAATAGTAATAATAATACTATACGATATTATTAGGAGTATAGAAAGAAGAAGAAAAGAAGAAGTATAAGAGGAAGAGAGGAAACGAATTTATTTCGCAGGGTAAGTTACATATACACGTATAAAAAACGCGAAATACAGTAAGTACGCACTATAACCCTACTACCCTCTAAAAGACTATTCCCTTTACCCTTTTTCTTTTACTATACTCTTCTTTATATACTTATTTATTTATTTCCTATATTATTTCTTCCTTTCTGCCTTTCCTATATACTATTTTCTTTATTACCTTTCTTCTTCTTATTTATTTCTTTCCCTTATAATAATTCGATAATAAAAAGAGGACTACTAGTATATAAATATAACTACGTATAATATAAATCGTCTATGCATCTTAACATATATCTACCCCTAAAGGAAATAACTAGGGATAGGTATATATAGATAAAGCATTTAATTATGCAATAGGGCTATATTTAGGCAGTGCTTATAGCATAATCGGATCGAACTTAGTCTAAGATTAAAAGCGGATTATAGGGAGATTAGGAAGATAAAGCAGAAGAAGAGGATTAGGATTAGGGAAATATATATATAAACTCTGCCTTCTTTCCTTATAGAAAAAGAAGGAGAGATAGATATAAGCAGATATTAATAGATTAAGGACCTGAGCTAACTTAAGCAGAGTCCTCTCTTGTGTTATACTAATATATATTAATGCCCTACCTATACTTACCTTTACTATGTTAATAGTTCCTTTCTTAATAATAAATTTAATAGCTACTTATCCTTTTTTTATAACTATAAAGTCTATTACCTATTGCTATTAGCCTCTCTCTTTCTCTATAAGCCTCCTGCTCCTAACTTACTATCTAGCACTTTTATTATAAGGTTATATAATAATAATAACTAACTAAGCAAGTACTTACTATTAGTTAATTTTCGCTCCTACTATATAATCCCTATACATACTTACTAGTTTAATCCTAGCAAACCTAGCCTTTCTTAATAAGCTTATTAATATATACCTTATAAGGCACTGCCTATAGTTTATTAGGCTTTACTACTACTAGAGTTAGTCGAGTAGGGATTATAATAAAGGGTAGGGCTGCTATTTTTCTACTAAGTTACTTCTTATTATTATTATTATTATCTTGCTATTACTTATTACTTACTAGGTTATATATTAGCATACTGCCCTATATATTATATTAGTCGACCTAATAGTAGGCCGACCTCTTAAGTTAAAGGGCCTTTATTTTATAAGATAATAAAAAAGGAAGAAGGAAGGAGAGAAAGAAAGGAAAGAAGGAGAGGTTTATATACCTTCCCTAGAGCAGATTTACTATTATTCCGATTCTACTGCCCCTCTGCCCTTACTGCCCTCCCCTCCCCCTTCCCTACCTTCCGCGCTAAGTTATCCCCGCCCTTCCCTTATCTCCCCTTATCTCCTTTATTCTTCGAAACCACCCTAGCGGGCAGCTGCCCTATACCTTACTATACTGCTGCCTTCCCCGTCTTGCAACCCTCTAGGGCGCGAGGCCTCTCTTTTGCTCTATTTGCTAGGGGGTTTTCCCCTTTTAGGGGGTTTTTCCTACTTAATATATAGAGGTTCTAGATGCCTTTTACAGCCCCTAGCGTATATTTAATAATAATATATATTAATGCCCTACTTATAATACTTATTAAGCACTGCGAATAGATTCCCTTTTTATTAGGGAGAAATTACAGGGGGCCTTAGGCTTTATTGCCTATAATAAATTAGAAGACGCTCTGGCCCTTATAAGGCTATAGCTAGAAGACGGACCTTTGACCTAGATAATGCACTTTTGCTTTGTAAAAAAGGCTTAGGATAAACTCAAGGACTTATATAACCCCGTTTCTTTTACTAGTAACTTCCTCCTTATAAAGGAATTACTAAAAATAGGCAGGGCTACGCCCTATAATATAGAGAACTACCTAAATCGCTATAAGGCGATATAGGAAGAGTTAAAAGCCAGGGAGATAATAATCCCTAAAATAGTCCTTATAACGTGGGTCCTAAACAACCTCTTAGAGCCCTTTAAAGGCTTTATAACGCATATAACGCAGGACCTACGGAATAACAAGGGTACGTATAACCTAGGGAAGCTCTTTACTAGTATATTAGACAAGGCAAAGCGCTATAAGTCTAATAACCTAGAAAGGGAAAAAGCCTTCTATACCCTTATAAAAAAGCTCTAGAAGAAGGCTAAAAAGGCGTTAAAATATGCCTACTGTAAACTGCCTAGGCACTTTAATAAGGACTGCTATTTCCTGCACTCGGAAAAGGCACTGAAAGGCTTTAAGGCTAAAGATAATAGAATATTAAAAAAGCCTATAAAAAGGGGCCTTTAGAAGAGCTAGGGAACCTTTAGCTCCTCTAATATAAAGGCTATAGAAGAGGATAAGCCTAAGAAAATCTTTATTATAACTAATATTAATACGGCTTTTATAGAGATAGATATTCCGGACCTTCCTTTTGCTCTTACGCTAGGGAAAATAAATACTAAATCTAAGGCTAAAGAAAATTCTAATCTAAAGGTATGCTATATTTATTTATTCTTATACTAGTAACTTATTCTAAGGTATCTAGGAATATAAGTAAGGCATTAATATATATTAGTATAATATAAGAGAGGACTCTGCTTAAGTTAGCTCGGGTCCTTAATCTATTAATATCTGCTTATATCTATCTCTCTCTCTTCCTCTATTAAAGAGAAAGATAAAATATATATATAATTTTAAAAGCATCCAGGTTAAACTAGAGGTAATATATAATTATCTTAAACTCCGTAAAATCTAAATATATAGCCGCCTCCTTTCTTCTTTAAACTATTATTGCTACGATTTTAGTATAAACTTATTATAATATTATATGCTTATTATGCTAAGTTTAGGGGTAATCTACTTCCCTTTTTATACTGCCCCTATTATACTCCTATCTCCTATCTAAAAGGGCATAGTACTTATATAGAAAAGGGTAATATATACTATAATATAGATAATATTAAATATCTAGCAGAAAGGGGTTTACGTATATTATAACTAGGATAATTGTTAAGTTAGTTATAGGAAAGGGGCTTATATAGAAACAGGTTATTCTGTATTCTATAGTTGCGTCCCTAAGGCTAACGAATATATACTAGTAGTTCTTTTTTTATTAAATTGAATTTTATTTAGATTTAATCTAATATTATACTAGTTTATCTCCTCCTTTATTATAAATCCCTCTAGAAAGATAGTAGCCTTATTAGTATTAATAAGATATTCTAGTATTTTATTTATAGTTGCTTTTATTATAGTATTAGCAGGATTATTTTTTCCTATAATTTATTAGATCTTATTAATTTCTCGCCCTTTATATAACTCCTAGATAGATATAATATCGATTATAAGTTATTTTTCTTTTATTATTCTAAGCTTAATAAGGCACTTATAGAGCAAGAAAGAATCTATATATAATATAATAGAAACTTAAGCTAATCCTAGCTTAGCTATAATGCGATTTAGTATTATTACTAGGGAGATTTGAATATCGAATCCTAATAATATACTATATATTTCTAAGGCAAGGATACTCTAGGTAATCCTCTTATATTTCGTAGAACTCTAGTAGATAATATTTCCTTTTATTATAAACTTATTTACTATCCTATTTTTATTGCCTAGGATACTAATATATCTAATCTATAAGGATAAGTTATTATTATTTATAAGTAATCTATTTATAAAAATAAATAATTTAAATGCTAAAAAGTTAAAGGGGATATATTTTAGTCTGCGCTACTAATTATTCTTTTGCTATTATAGCTGCTTATTTATCCTTTAGTAGTCTTTTATAGTAGGTTAGTATTACTAAGCAGTAATAAATAAGTCGAACGCAGCCTTTAGTTAGTAAATAGACGCAATATAGCCTCCTTATATACGTTATTTAAAGTAGTATTAGGCAAAATCTAGTTAGGAGCAATTAATTACTTTAATCTTAGCAGCCTAGCCTTTTTATTAAATTACTAGCGAATTTAATTCGAGATATAACTATAAACTATTAAAATCTATTATACTGCTTAGAAGGGGTAACTTAATATAAAATTTAAAAAGGATTAATTTAGACTTTTCCTAAAGTTAGATCGAACTTAAAGCAATTTCTTATAGAGTTCTAATATTATTCTAGTTATATTTAGGAAAGGCTATATCTTATATAAGTAGGTTTTAGAATTAATATAACGTTAGATATTAAGTTTATCCCTAGGGAATATTTTTATCTATTATAGGTTTTATAGATAGAGTTATTTAGGGGTTTATTTAGGGGATAAGTAAAGGTTCTCTATAATGCAGTAGTAAAGGGTTCTAAATTAGTAGTATTCGCCCTCTAGTTAGCAATTAGGATAGATTTAAATTTAGGGAGTTTCTAGTTAAAGGTTATTATATCCCTTATAAAAGGGCATAATAAAGCAGTTAGGTGCCTTTTTTAAATTATGCCTATTAATATATTAAAAGCGGCTATTACTTAAGCTATTCCTAGTTTAGGATCTATATAAAAAAGGGTCTTATTTTTATATTTTTAGGTCCTAGAAAAAAATCCTCTGCCTTTAAGGAAACTTTTTAGCAATTTTATTACTCTAGGATCCGCTAATTCCTAGATATTTTCGTCCTAGCTTTTAAAAGTATCTTAAAAATCCTTAAGGAGAAAAGTACTAGAGCTCCTAGATAATTTTATAAAATATAAGATCTAGAGTTTGATATTAGTTAGATCTTAATATAAATTTAGAATAAGTTTATCCTAGTTTTTAATTTATTTAATTAAGGCGTTTTTTATTTTTCTTATAAAATCCTAGAGGTTAATCTATATAATCTCCTAAGCGAACTTAGTATTTTAGGGTTATTAGTAGTTACCTTTTATAGTAATTTCTGCTAATATCCTAGTTATTATTAATAAGAATTTATATTAATTTTATAGTTATTTTTATCTAGTATTAAAATAGGTTTCTAAGGGATTAAAACTATAGGCTATAGGAGTCTATTCCTCCTTAGTTTTAATATTAGTCCTCCGAATAGTTAATATAGTAGCAAGTTCCTAGATAGTTAAAACTATAAACTCTAGGAGTCTATTTATATTTAAGAGGTCTATTAGCTTCCTTAGCTTAGAAATAGGCAACTTAGTCTAGCTAATCTATATATTATTAAATATAGGACTTATATTAATAGCTAATAGTAATACTAATTAGTATAAGTAGGGTATTAATATATATTAGCATAATATAAGAAAGGACTTTTCTTAAGTTAGCTTAGGTCCTTAATCTATTAATATCTGCTTATATTTATCTCTTTCTCTTCCTTTATTAGAAAGGAAGATAAGATATATATATAATCTTAAAAGCATCTAGGTTAAACTAGAGGTAATATATAATTATCTTAAACTCTATATAATCTAAATATATAGCTGCCTTTTTTCTCTTTTAAACTATTATTACTACGATTTTAGTATAAACTTATTATAATATTATATGCTTATTATACTAAGTTTAGGGGTAATCTACTTCCCTTTTTATACTATCCCTATTATGCTCCTATCTCCTATCTAAAAGGGTATAGTACTTATGCAGAAAGGGGTAATATATACTATAATAGGGATAATATTAAATATTTAGTAAAAAGGGGTTTGCGTATATTATAACTAGGATAATCGTTAAGTTAGTTATAGGAAAGGGGCTTATACGGAAACAGGTTATTCCGCATTCCGTAGTTGCGTCCCTAAGGCTAATAAACATATAGGCATTAACTATAAGCGGCTACTAAGCTAGCTAGGAGATATACTAGTAATAAGGGACTATCCTAGTTACCTCCTTACGCGGCTAACTATAACTTAGGGTTTAAGGGTTTTGCTAAAACCCCCTAAGCGTTTTTAGCGTCCTTATTATTATTATTAGCGTTTTTAGTATAGTTATAGCTAGGAAAAAGCAATAACTTAGTATTATAAAAGGCAGTATATATCTTAGGACCTAGGGTATTAATAGTAAGCTGCTTAATAATAATACTAGGATATTTATATAAAATTAGTCTAATGCTTTCTATAAAATATTACGAAAATTATTTTAAAATTGCAATTAAATTAGCTAAAATTTTGCTTATTTTAACATATATACGGAAAAGGGACTAAAGCAATATTATTATTATTATTATTATTATTACTAATAACTATTATCTCTCTAGTTAGGGTATCCTGGCTTAAAGGCCTACCTTTTCTACTACCCCGCCCGCCCTTATATCCCCTCCTACGCCCCCTACCCCTGCGCTTCTTAGTTTATTTTAGTAGTATTTCTAGAATATTTTATTAGCCTTATATAACGATTTTAGGAAAGTACTATTGCTATTCCTATTAGAGTTTATTTATACTTACTATTAATAATAATAGTAATGCTTTAATGCTTCCTCGAAAGTATAAAAGGAAGAAAAAAAGAAGAAGTATAAGAGGAAGAGAGGGAATAAATTTATTTCGCAGGGTAAGTTATATATATGCGTATAAAAAACGCAATATATAGTAAGTACGCATTATAATACTACTACCCTATAAAAGACTAATTCCTTTACCCTTTTTCTTTTACTATATTCTTCTTTATATACTCGTTTATTTATTTTCTATATAATTTCTTCCTTTCTATCTTTCCTATATACTGTTTTTTTTATTACTTTTCTTCTTTTTATTTTTCTTTCCCCTATAATAATTCGATAATAAAAAAAGGACTGCTAGTATATAAATATAACTATATATAATATAAATCGTCTACGCGTTTTAACGCGTTTCTGCCCTTAAAGGAAATAACTAGGGATAAGTATATATAGACAAAGCTATAAGTAGGGCATTAATATATATTAGTATAATATAAAAGAGGACTCTGCTTAAGTTAGCTTAGGTCCTTAATCTATTAATATCTGCTTATATTTATCTCTCTTCCTTCTTTCTTAAGGGAAGAAGGCAGAGTTTATATATATAGTTCCCTAATCCTAATCCTCTTTTTCTGCTTTATTTTCCTAATCTCCTTATAATCTGCTTCTAATCTTAAAATAAGTTTAATCTAATTATACTATAAGTACTGCCTAAATATAGTCCTATTATATAATAAAATGCTTTATCTATGCGTACTTATCCCTAGTTATTTCCTTTAGGGGCAGATACGCGTTAAGACGCGTAGACGATT
>LKCN02000006.1:1883504-1905768 GCA_001633055.2 Ophiocordyceps polyrhachis-furcata BCC 54312
TAGAAAATAGAAAATAGAAAATAGAAAATAGAAAATAGAAAATAGAAAATAGAAAATAGAAAATAGAAAATAGAAAATAGAAAATAGAAAATAGAAAATAGAAAATAGAAAATAGAAAATAGAAAATAGAAAATAGAAAATAGAAAATAGAAAATAGAAAATAGAAAATAGAAAATAGAAAATAGAAAATAGAAAATAGAAAATAGAAAATAGAAAATAGAAAATAGAAAATAGAAAATAGAAAATAGAAAATAGAAAATAGAAAATATAGAGTGTTTATTAGCCTACTTAATTACTATAAGGGTTGTTTGAATTGTATTTTAAGTCTGAATAAAAAATCCCAAGGACTTTATTAAGCCCTTATAATTCCTAGCCTTTCTGGTGAAAACTTCTCTCTATTATCTAGACTCCCTCTGGACACCGATTCTTTTTGCCACAAGTGCCGGTATAACACGTGGGTTCTCCTTTTTATATAACTCTCGATAAGATTTACTCTACCTTGTCTTCTTTTCCTGTTTATGATGATTTCTTCTACGTCACCATCGCGATTCCTGAACGCTCTACTCGACATGCACTACCATCTGATCTCAGAAGCACCTATTAACTACTGCTCGTGTCCGGTCTGATCACTTCTAACTTCTTACTTCCAGGCCTAGTGTAAGGATAATCTCCTTACAAAAGTTTTAGTAAGTGCTGAATGAAGTCTTCTTATACTAAAGATCGCTGAGATCTTTGTCTTCTGCTGCTATGATGTACCGCATTATTCAGTTCTGCTACTGAATCAACCATGATGAGTTCCTATCCATTACGTCTATCTGACCTGCTTCTTTTTGTCAATATCCATATAACGATGCGCGCAATATTTCCATTAACTAATCATGATGCAGTGCTATCTCAAGATCTTAAGTAATACTCGGCCTCGTCACCTTGAAGTCATGAAGTCATGATGTCGTGGGTATTTTTCCAGTTTCCGGAGACCCACTTCTAAAGCACAACCAGAGACATAAACCTACATGGAAGCCTTCAGTCCTTCCTACAGCACGATCTAAATGACGATACGCTGTCATAACACGGAGCACTCGCGGGGCATTCAATTATCTAATCCTTGCTCGTGACTCTAATCAGCGATACTAATACTTAAGGGATAATGCCACAAAACTTCTCTAGAACGGCATCCGGATCCTTATAATAAGTCCCTAGATTGATGGCAAACGATAATCATTACAAATGATACGATGCATTTTACCGTAATAGATTCTCCTGTCACTCCGCATTTTTGAAAGTAGCAGAAAGCCCGATACTACTGACCTACTTCATATTTGGCGATCTTGTCCTCCATGTCACCTAGGACAACCAGAAGGTCGTCAAGCTCGGCTTGCGTGGCCTTACTGGCCTTCAAAGCTCGCATTTTCTCAGCTTCCAGCTATCCGTGAAGACTAGGTTATTCCTTTGTCCATTGCCCAGGATGGATATTTGGGGCTCACTAACTGCTTGAACACACCGTTGCAGGTCATCAACTTTCGACTCTGCAGAAATGAGCTGCTTCTCCAGATCCTCAGCTCTCCTCTCGGCGGCCCCTAAGCTGAAGGCATGCTTGGCGGTTAGTCGAGAATTTTCTTCTTGCATTGCATCGACTTTGCTATCGTTTTCCTGTTTAACCTGTGAACATGACCGTAAGCAACGACCAAAACGAGGCTTTGAAGGGGTTGACGAGAATTGCTGCCATGTTACCTGTAATAAGTTCGTCTCTGCTTGGGCGATCATTGCCCTGAGCTCTGTTATCTCCATCTCAGCGCGACACCTGACGCGTTGCATTTCATCCTCAGCTGCTCTTCTCGCTTGGGCCAGGATCATCTCGTGTTCAGCGTTATTCGCGGCGATGCCTCTTGTAATAGATGCTATGCGTCGTTCAAAGGCTTCATCCGAGGCTATACGCTGGGTTTCAATCTCACTATTTGTTCATGAGCATATACTAGACTGATATACTTTGAGTGGGGTGCTCACGCATACGTACCTAAGCTTGGCGGCGTGGGATTTTTCCAGGGCCTTGTAGGCATCCTTCGACCTCGATAATTTTGAGGTAATGTGTTCCCTAAAATGCAGATTTTCCGCTCTCTCACCATTCAGCATCACTTCCAGCGAAGCAGCCCGCTCCTTGGCGGTCTCCAGGGCTCTGTCCCTTTCTTCTATTTGACGGCGCAGTGAGTCGACCAGGTCCCTGGAGACCCCCTTTTGTTCGTCATTCAATATCACTGACGCTTCAAAGTCAGGTGAGCGATCTATGGCGCGTGTTATCCGTCTGTAATTGTCTTTAAAAAAATCGACGAACTCGGCGTCGAAAAAGACAGGAGGCAGCGCCTTTGACAGCGAAGCATCATACGTCTGTGCGGTTACCTCAAAGTCTCTGATTAGCGGGTGGTTGCGAAAGCACTTCAATCTCTCCAGGTATTTGTCACGGCCAAGTTCTGATAGCAATATCGAATGAAGTTTCCGACGCGGAATCGGGGAGTCTTTAGTCGAGAACTCATATATAACACCGAGTAGCATTGTGCTCATGCCCTCGACCAGCTCTGCTTCTTGGGAACAAGCCCGTGAAGCTGCTTGTATCAATCCTTGGACAGTGCTGCCTTCTGCTAGAAAATTATTGACCGCTTCAAGGTCCTCAAACATCCAGCTTGAGAGAAGCATCATGTAGCCAACCGATGAGCGACAATCGTTGCCTCGGCCGATGCCGGAAAGGAGGTGCGCAGAGATGGTTTGGATGCTTGTGACAAGTTCTTCGCCCACGTCACGGTCTCCTTCACCCAGCCCCAATAACTTGGCTTTGGCTGGGGGGTTTTCATGTAAGAGATGGAAGGCGATAACTGACGCAAACCACAGACGATAAGGATCACCAATATCCGCACGGTGAGGCCTCATGAGAGCTGTGAGGATATTCGCCGACTCATCAGAGCCCTGCTCAAAGCCCTTGACTGCTCTGTCCAGGAAATGTAACTTTACTTGCTGGTGATTCAACAGATATGCCTTGAGACACTCGCAAGCTGCGTATCGAAGGTAAAAAAAAGATTGGTCATGAACATTGAGTATTAAATCCAGTAAACCATCGATGACATAGGCATCTCTTTCTCCAAACTCGGAGTTTCTTAGGAAAGACGGAATTGTCAGTTGGGCGAAGGATTCCTGAAGGTGCTGCGCATTTCGAATCATATCACCACAAGTAAAGAGCGCCTACAGTGCTCAGTTATGAATTTTTTTCCAGAAGTTGGACATCAAAATGCGCTCACACCTCGGCTCTGATAGATACGTGCGCAATAGTGACACGATTGAAGGCAAGGTGAAGAACGTCATCGACAAGACTATGCTTCGAAAAGCTGATTTGGTTCTGCAGTACACCGGGCGGATCGGAGCTTAGAAAGAGTCGCAGTAACGCCAAAAATGCGTAAATGTTCCGATTGCGTTGTACCTGTACCCATGGTGCGCCGTCGACTTCAAGAGTTTCCGACGTGACCGCGATCCTCAAGACAGATGACAGTCTATTCACGCAGCCCGACTCTCGAAACAATGATTGGTTAGATTGGTTCTGTCGCAGAAGATTGGCCAGTAATATAAGGCAATCTTCCACGATTCTACCTCCCTCTATAAGAGACCCTTCGGTCTCGATGATAGCAAAAATCCTCTCGTATGCGTTCTGAAACGCGACTACTTTCTGTATCTCTACTGACGCCGGTGTGAGAGATATCAGGAGATTGAGAGCCTCATTGCGGATAGCTTC
This sequence comes from Ophiocordyceps polyrhachis-furcata BCC 54312, assembly GCA_001633055.2. Lineage (NCBI taxonomy): Eukaryota > Fungi > Ascomycota > Sordariomycetes > Hypocreales > Ophiocordycipitaceae > Ophiocordyceps > Ophiocordyceps polyrhachis-furcata. The sequence goes on from LKCN02000006.1 coordinate 1,887,277, forward strand.
GCGGTCATCTTCCAGGACACCCACAAGACGGGAGAGTCCTAGAGGTGCAGTCAAGACGCATTCTTCCATCCGCTGTGTGCGTGCTGCAAGGATAGCTGAGAGCAACTGAATTGTATATAAGCGAGAGTAGAAATCCGCCGACTCCATGAGATCGACTAGTATTCTAGTGTTCTCTTGGCGCTGCGTGAACTCGTCGGCGAGCCAGAGAGCTATTTCGTCAGAGGCCTCGGGGCTACTGTCATTAGGATTGAATAGCATCAGAAGCGTCTCAAGTGTGACTTTGACAGTGTCAATATCATCTCGGTCCATCGTCAGGCTCGAAATCAAACTGCGCAAGGCAGCAGACGCGACGGACGCAGGAAAGTCCTTAGCGAAGCTTCTTAAGCTCAGTATTGCTGCTCGCCGATCCTCGAGCAGGGTTGCAGAACTAAGACGGCCACTGAGGACATTTATTGTCTCAGTAACCGACTGTCTGGCGGGAGTAGTTGAAATAGAAAACATAGTATGTGATTTATTATAGAAGATATCAAAGGAGGTGATCGCAGAGGCTCTCGAGGTCAGCGTAGCGAGTGATATATTGGAACGTTCTCCGTTCTTCTGGTGTGAAACCGGGGTCGGGGAGGGGGGCGGGGGGGGACGCCCAAGTACGATAAAAACCACGACGGGCACGAACACCCGAAAAGAATAAGGCATAGAATATCACGTATAGGCAGAGGAAGCATATACACTAAAAGTAGTATAGAATTCCTTAATCTAGGGTATAGTGGAGACTAGTGCCTATTTTATAAGTACTAAAAATAAATAAATAACGTTCTAATCTTACGCATTAATATATACTTATAATATAGCTATAATAATAGTTTTTTTAGGTTTTTAATAGAGTATTATATAAAAGATTATTATTATTAATTATATACTAAGGGCTATAAAAAGCATTTAAAACCTCTATATAAGTCGAGTAGGAAAAACCCGGAATAAGGAAAAACCCCTAGTAATAAAGCAAAGAAAAGTCCTCGCGCCCTAGAAAATTGCAAGGCGGGAAATATAGTAGTATAGTAGGGTTTAAAGCAGCTGCCTGCTAGAGTAGTCTTAAAAATAAAAGAAATAAGGGTAGATAAGGGAAAGAAAAGGATAACTTAGTGTAATATTATAGGTCTAAGGCCTAGACCTACTAGGGCTAGAGCCTAGTTAGGCCTGTATGCTTAGCATACTAGATTTATATAAGGGGCCAACTATAGTTAGACTTAGCAAGAGCATAATCTAGTCCAGATTAGTAATAGCTATAAGAGCGTAATAGGTTATACGCCTATTGCGCCTAATTGCGCGTTTTTTATTATAATAATTATTATTCTTAGTATTAAAACTCTTTTTTAGGTCCGCTTAGCTATAAAAAACGTTATATAGTAGCTATTATTGCTATTTTAAGTAAGTAGAATACTTAACTTAGTCTAAAAAGACTAAGACTATTTTTTAGCCTATATTAGTACTATAAAATAAGCCTTACTAAGCGAGTATTTTGCTTATTTAAGCTATTAAAAAGCCTATTTAAGCAATTAGAAAAAGCCTACTTAGGCAAGTTATAATATATATTTGTTTAAATTAGGACTATAACTATAAGTAGGGCATTAACATATATTAGTATAATATAAGAGAGGACTCTGCTTAAGTTAGCTCGGGTCCTTAATCTATTAATATCTGCTTATATCTATATCTCTTCTCTTCTTCCTCTATTAGAGAGGAAGACAAAATATATATAAAGTCTTAAAGGCATCTAGGTTAAACTAGAGGTAATATATAATTATCTTAAAACTCTATATAATCTAAATATATAGCCGCCCCCTTTCTCCTTTAAACTATTATTACTATAATCTTAGCATAAACTTATTACGATATTATATGCTTATCGTGCTAAGTTTAAGGGTAATCTATTTCCCTTTTTATACTGCCCTTATTATACTCCTATCTCCTATCTAAAGGGGCATAATACTTATATAAAAAGGGGTAATATATACTATAATAGGGATAATATTAAATATCTAGCAGAAAGGGGTTTTACGTATATTATAACTATAACTATTGCTAAGTTAGTTATAAGAAAGGGGCTTATATAGAAACAGGTTATTCCGTATTTTATAGTTGTATTTCTAATTCTAATAAATATATACTAATAGTTTTTTCTTTATAGAATTAAATTCTATCTAGATTTAATTTAATATTATACTAGTTTATCTCTTTCCTTATTACGAATCCCTCTAGTAAGATAGTAGCCTTATTTATATTAATAAAACGTTCTAGCGTTTTATTTAGGGTTGCTTTTATTATAGTATTAGCAGGATTATTTTTTCCTGTAATTTATTAGATTTTATTAATTTCTCGCCTTTTATATAACTCTTAGATAGATATAATATCGATTATAAATCGTTTTTCTTTTATTATTTTAAGCTTAATAAGGCATTTATAAAGCAAGAATAAATCTATATATAATATAATAGGAACTTAGGCTAATCCTAGCTTAGCTATAATATAATTTAGAGTTATTACTAGGGAGATTCTAATATTAAATCCTAATAATATACTATATATTTCTAAGGCGAGGATACTCTAGGTAATCCTCTTATATTTTATAGAACTCTAATAGATAATATTTCCTTTTATAATAAACTTATTTACTATCCTATTTTTATTGCTTAGGATAATAATATATCTAATCTATAAAGATAAGTCTTTATTATTTGCAAGTAATCTATTTATAAAAATAAATAATTTAAATACTAAAAGGTTAAATAGGATATATATTAATCCGCGCTATTAATTATCCTTTTACTATTATAGCTGCTTATTAATCCTCTAGTAGTCTTCCTTAGTAGGTTAGTATTACTAGGCAGTAATAAATAGGTTAAATATAGCCTCTAGTTAGCAAATAGACGCAATATAGCCTCCTTACGCATATTATTCGAGGTAGCTTTAAGCAAAATTAGGTTAGGAATAATTAATAACTTTAATCTTAGTAGCCTAGCTTTTTTATTAAATTACTAGCAAATTTAATATAAGATATAACTATAAACTATTAAAATCTATTACGCTTCCTAAGGTTAAGTTTACTTTAGGTTTTAAGCAAATTTAGGCGGAATTTAGCTTAGCTTTTTTTTGCTTATAAAAAGAATTAGTACTAAGAATAATTATATTATTAGTTTATATCCTAATAAGACTAAAATAAGTATAGCTAGAATATAATAGGAGAAGGCAGTTATTAAATATAGAGGGTTATATATAAAGTCGTTAAATATAATACTCGAAATAAGTCTAGAACTAATAAACGCTAGACTTAGTAATACTATATAATAGCTTAATAACTCGGATAATTATTTAAAAAGGGTACTTATCCTAGAGTTCTTTTAGAAGGCTTATAAGGATTATTTATTTAAGTATTAATTAGGATTACGGATAAGCCTAGGTAATATTGCAAAAGTATAACTTTATTCCCTAAATAATATACGTTAGAGCTAGGGCTAAAAGCAATTATTAGCTAACCTTTTAGATTATAAGAGATTAGGTTAGGATCTCCTTTTTCCTATTATTATTATATCCTATAATAATTAGTTATAATTTTTTATACGGGTAATTAGTTATTTTATCCTTAACTTTATAGATAAGTTAGGTATAAAAAATCCAAACTCCTTTATACTAGGCTAGATCGAACTATTTAAAAGAGAAAATACCTTAGCCTATAAAGTCTATAATCTCCTTTTAGTCTAATGCTTTAAATAGGGGTCTAGGGGTTATAATCTTGCTTTCTATACGAAAATAAAGAGAGAGCGTAAAGTCGTCCTATTTTTTCTTAGATATAAATTAGGTTATAGTCTTTAGTAATTATAGCAGTTAAACCTCTAAACGCTATAAGAACTAGGTCTATTTTCGGGCAGGTTTTAGGTTATTTTTATCCTATTCCTAGGCAACCTTTAGTTAGGGATTATTTAAAAAGTAAGGCTATATTATTTTTATTAATTGTACGCTAGGGGCTGTAAAAGGCATCTAGAACCTCTATATATATCGAGTAGGAAAAACCCCCCTAGGGGGGAAAACCCCCTAGCAAATAGAGCAAAAGAAAGGCCTCGCGCCCCTAGGGGTCGCGAGGCGGGGAACGCGGTAGTATAGTAAGGTACGGGGCAGCTGCCCGCTAGAGTAGTCTTAGAAAAACAAAGGAGATAAGGGGAGATAAGGAAGGGTAGTAATAACTTAGTATAGAAGGTAGGGGAGGGGGAGGGGAGGGCAGTAAGGGCGGAGGGGGCGGTAAAATCGGAATTATATAAATATAACTATGTACGATACAAATCGTCTACGCGTCTTAACGCGTATCTGCCCCTAAAAGAAATAACTAGGGATAGGTATATATAGATAAAGCATTTAATTATGCAATAGGGCTATATTTAGGCAGTGCTTATAGTATAATCGGATCGAACTTAGTCCGAGATTAGAAGCAGATTGCAAGGAGATTAGGAAGATAAAGCAAAAGAAAAGGATTAGGATTAGGGAAATATATATATAAACTCTGCCTTCTTCCCTTAAAAAAGAAAAAAAAGAAATAGATATAAGCAAATATTAATAGATTAAGGACCCGAGCTAACTTAAGCAGAGTCCTCTTTTATATTATACTAATATATATTAATACCCTACTTATACTAATTAGTATTACTATTAGCTATTAATACGAGTCCTATATCTAATATAATATAGATTAGCTAGGATATAAATACCTAAACCTAAACTAGGAAACGACTTTTACCCTAAGAAGGAATAGACTCCTAGAGTTTGCAGTTTTAATCTCTTATAGTACTAGATAGTATAATAGCTACTCGGAAGACTAAATCGATTTTAAATAATAATAGGATCCTTAGGAAGGAATAGACTCTTATAGCCTATAGTTTTAATCTCTTAAGGACCCTAAATTATACTTAGAACGTTTAGAATAACTAAATCGACCTCGAATAATAATAAGATCCTTAGGAAGGAATAGACTCTTATAGCCTGCGGTTTTAATCTCTTAAGGACTTTAACTTATCCCTAGAACGTTTAGGATAATAATCGAGATACCTAGAGGGATTTATTTCTTTTTCTAGGGAAACCTTTTTAATTACCTTTTTACTTTTATTTTTACTCCTTACGACCTTTAGAATACTTTTTTTTTAATACTAACCTAAAATCGGATAGATATTGCCTCTATACTATACTTATTTTCTTTTTATTTCGAAAGGATTATATTTTTATATCCTAAATATTTTTATATAGATATATAATTATACTATACTTATTATGTTTAGGAAGCAAGAATCTCTTTTATTAATTTAGCCTAGGCAAACTAGTAAATAAAAATTATCTGCCTAGCCGAATCTATCTAAAATTTTTATTATGCCTAGCTATACTTAAAATTATTTTTGCCTAGCTTTGCTTGCTTAATTTTTGCCCCCTAGCTAAATTTCCCTGCTAATTTTGCCCCTAGGAGCCTAGCTAGTAAACTACGTTATAGGATTATTTTTTTATTCTAAACTCCTAATAGGCTTATATAGCTACGCGAGCTAAATTAGTATACTCCTTTTTTTAAAACTCGTTAAAAGGGTAGTTTATCTAGATAAACGCTGCTAGAGCCTATATAATGCGCCTAGCTTCTAGTGCTAGCTTTGCACTTAATATTAGCTAAGACTTATCTTAATATCGGAAGGGGATACTTATAATCTTACACCTTAACCCCTGCAATAAGCAGTAAAAGCAACTCTTTACTATAGCTTAGTCCTATTCCTAATAAGCGTTAGTTATAGGCAGCTACTAAGCTAGATAGGAGATATACTAGTAATAAGGGACTATCCTTATTACCTCCCTATACGGCCGACTATAACTTAGGGTTTATAGATTTTAATAAGACCTGCCTAGCGTTTTAGGAGTCTTTATTATTATTATTAGCGTCTTAGGTATAGTTATAGCTAGGAAAAAGCAATAACTTAGTATTATTAGTAGTAGTATATATCTAGGAGCCTAAGGTATTAATAGCAAGCTGCTTAATAATAAGGCTAGGATACTTATATAAAATTAGTCTAATACTCTTATAAAATATCGCGAAATCGCGAGTAAATCGACTAAAATTCTGCTTACTTTGCTATATACGCAGAGGAGGAACTAGAGCAATATTGCTATTATTATTATTATTACTACTTATAGCTATCGTCTTTCTAGTTAAAGTATCCTTGCCCGACCTACCCTCCCTACTCCCCCGCCTGGCCTTACGGCCCCTCCCCCTGCCCCTACCCTTATGCTTTTTTGCTAGCTTTAGTAGTATTTCTAGAATATTTTATTAGCCTTGCGTAACAATTTCGGAAAGTATTACTGCTATTTCTATTAGAGTTTAGTTATACTTACTATCGATAGTAATAATAATACTATATAATATTATTAGGAGTATAGAAAGAAGAAGAAAAGAAGAAGTATAAGAGGAAGAGAGGGAACGAATTTATTTTATAGGGTAAGTTATATATACGCATACGAAAAACGCGAAATATAGTAAGTACGCACTATAACCCTACTACCCTATAAAAGACTGTTTCCTTTACCCTCTTTCTTTTACTATATTCTTTTTTATATACTTGTTTATTTATTTCCTATATTATTTCTTCCTTTCTATCTTTCTTATATACTATTTTCTTTCTTACCTTTCTTCTTCTTATTTATTTCTTTCCCCTATAATAATTCGATAATAAAAAAAAAGAGGACTGCTAGTATATAAATATAACTATACATAATACGAATTATCTATGCGTTTTAACGCATATCTGCCCCTAAAGGAAATAACTAAGGATAAATACGTATAGATAAAGCATTTAATTATATAATAGGGCTATATTTAGGCAATGCTTATAGTATAATTAGATCGAACTTAGTCCGAGATTAGAAGCGGATTATAGGGAGATTAGGAAGATAAAGCAGAAAAAGAGGATTAGGATTAGGGAAATATATATATAAACTCTGCCTTCTTCCCTTAAAAAAGAAAAAAGAGAAATAGATATAAGCAGATATTAATAGATTAAGGACCTAAGCTAACTTAAGCAGAGTCCTCTCTTATATTATACTAATATATGTTAATGCCCTACCTATAGGAATAATAGTAAATCCGCTCTAAAGGGGGTATATAAACCTCTCCTTCCTCCCTCTCCCTCCCTCCTTCCTTCTTCCTTTATTATTATCTCGAGAGGTAAGGGTCCCTCGGCTCGAGAGGTTAGCCGGCTATTAGGTCAACTAATATAATCGTACAGGGTAGCCTGCTAATATATAACCTAGTAGGTAACTAAGTAATAGCAAGATAGCAATAATAATAGTAACTTAGCGAGAAAATAGCAGCCCTACCCTTTACTATAATCCTAACGCGACTAACGCTAGTAGTAGTTAAGCCTAATAAACTGCAGGCAGTACCCTATAGGGCATATATTAATAGGCTTATTAAGAAAAGGCAGGTTTGCTAGGATTAAACTAGTAAGTATACTTAGGGGTTGCGTAGTAGGAGCGAAAATTAACTAGTAGTAGGTACTTGCTTAGCTAGTTATTATTATTGCGTAACCTTATAATAAAAATACCAGATAGTAAGTCAGGAGTAGGAAGCTTGTAAGGAGGGAGAGATGCTAATAGCTATAAGTTATAGACTTTGCTATTATAGAAAAGGGGCAGGCGGCTATTAAATAAACGGGGTCTGCTCCTTGCAACTATAATAGTAATAGCGATAGCGACGTTATAGAGGTGCTAGCTAAGAGATAGAGGCTAGAGGTAGTAGTAAAGGAGGAAAGGGTATTAGTAGAGGAGGGGGTAGTGGCAGCGGGAGGGGGGGGGGAGGAGAGTCCGGGAGGAGGGGACTTAGCCGCGACCCTAGTAGCGACGGGGACTCCGAAGCGAGGGCCTGGACGCCCCCTTAAGCAGGGTCGCAGTCGTAGGCGTAGGGGTCGGGGCGGTTGCAGCAGGAGAGCGTTAGTATAGTAAGGCTATATATATATTAACTAAAAGACTTAGAGACTAGTCGAGGACTGAATTATAATATTATAGCCGTTAATAGCCTCGAGGGTAAAAGGACTAGTCTAGCTATCCTTTTCTCTCTAAACCTTAACTTAGCTTTATAATAGGAGTTAAAAAAGCATTATTATATTAGGGCTATTCCTAGTAGATAGCGCCTTTTTTAGTTATCGAGATACTATAATTTCTTAAAGACTCGTTATTGCTTTCTAAACGGCTTTAGCCTATTCTCGAGTAGTTTTTAATAGTAGAGAATCCTAAGTAATCCTTAAATATATACTAAAAATAAGGAGAGTTAGAACTAATCTATCTAGGCTAGCAGTATTATTTATAGCCTTAACTGCTATCTAGAGAATTATATCTCGTCCTATTATTGCTCTAATTTTAGTACTAAAGATCTTATATACCTAGCAAAAAGGGGCATAGTATTTTTTAACTTTCCCTATAGACTAATACGCTTTTACTAGTACTTGCTAGCAGGTAATTCCTATTTATCTAGATTTATTTTAGAATTCCTTAGATAAAAAGTTTATGCCTATATTATATTAGAGCGAATCTAGGGGTCCTAAGTATATATCGATTTATATTATCCTTAAAGCTTCCTAGGTATCCTTAGTAAATATCGAATATAGAAATCGGGCAGCCTAAAAAGATATTATAGCGTTAATAATATAAAGAACTAGTTTTCTACTTAGGTATATAATATCTATAATAATCTCGAAATTAAACTCTTTATTATTATAAAGCGTAAACTTAAATTAGCTAGGTGCCTTGCTATATAACTAATAATACTAGCAGAACTTCGAAATACTTTCGAGAATAGTTATTAGTATTTTATATCCGGCTCTAGATAGAAGTTAGTATAATTATTATGCTATAGGGTATCTAAATTAGCAGTAGATTATCCTAATTTTAGATTTAGTTAGGAAGGAAATCGCGGCGTCTTCTAGTTAAAGGAAGAACTAAGGGTGCCCTTATTTGCGAATAACTAGTAGTACTTTATCCTAGCTAATAAGCTTATTTATTATATTCTAGAAGAAAATCTTTAAATAATCTATATCTGCTAAAAAAAGAAGAAAAGGGGTAGGCAAAGTAAGAACGTAAAAAGTAATATTTCTAAATAGAGTTTTAATAGTTATATTACTAAGTATAAATATACTTTATCCTTTGCTAAATTTAATAGAATTAGTACTAGCAGATACCTTATTAACTATAAAATATAGTATTATTTTTTATAGGGCTTTAACTTAATTTCGTTTAGTAGTCGAAATCTATATAGTACTAGTATCGATTATAATTCCCTAAAAAGACTATAAGGAATATCGATCCTTAAGAAGGAATTGCGAAGCTAGTATAAGTTCTATTATATCTAATTTTAGGTCGTATCTAGTAAGAAGGTATATAAATACTAATATAGAAAGGAACTAAGAGGCTTCCTATTGCCTTAAAATATCCTTAGGGTTATTATTAATCGCATGCTATTCTTTATTATATAATTTAAGTCTTTTAAATACTATAATATAGGCTATAAAGTCCTAAAGGCCGTTATCTAAAAATTTATAGTATACTATATATAAGGTCTTCGCCTGCTTTTATTTTTTAGGCAGGTGTTTAGTTAACTAGTAACTAACCTTGCTATATATAAAATACTTTCGAGTCTAGTTCTTATTTAGTCTAAAATTAGATCGGACTTAGGTTATTCTCGAACTATTTTTAGATCGATTTTATATATTATTTTAATATCTTCGGTCTAGATAATAAATTACGCTATATTATAATATTTATTTAGCTTTATTCTTTATAATCGATATTTCTAGTACGGATTATAAATCTGCTTATAAGTTCTCGATATTTTTAGCTAGTTAGAATAACGCAAACTTAAGTTCTAGTACTTTTTAGCATATATTAATAATTATTATATATAAGGGAGTATTTCTTTTATATCCCTTTCTAAGGGCTTATTAATATAACTATATATTCGTTAGAATTAGGGACGCAGCTATAGAATGCGGAATAACCTGTTTCCGCATAAGCCCCTTTCTTACTACTAACTTAGCGATAGTTATAGTTACGATATAAGCAAACCCCTTTCTACTAGATATTTTATATTATCCCTATTATAGTATATATTACCCCTTTCTATATAAGTATTATGCCCCTTTAAATAGGAGATAGGAGCATAATAGGGGCAGTATAGAAAGGGAAGTAGATTACCCCTAAACTTAGTATAATAAGCATATAATATTATAATAAGTTTATACTAAGATTATAGCAATAATAGTTTAAAAGAGAAAAGGGGCGGCTATATATTCGGATTATATAGAGTTTAGGATAATTATATATTGCCTTTAGTTTAACCTAGATGCCTTTAAGATTAGGTATATAGTTCGTTTTCCTTTTTAATAGAGGAAGAAAGAGAGATAGATATAAGCAGATATTAATAGATTAAGGACCCGAGCTAACTTAAGCAGAGTCCTTTTTTATATTATACTAATATATATTAATACCCTACTTATACTAATTAGTATTACTATTAGCTATTAATATAAGTCCTATATTTAATAATATATAGATTAGCTAGACTAGGTTGCCTGTTTCTAAGCCGAGAAAGCTAATAGACCTCTTAGATATAAATAGACTCCTAAAATACACGGTTTTAACTATCTAGGAACTTATAGCTATATCGACTATTTAGAGGAGTAATATCGAGACTAAGGAGGAATAGACTCCTATAGCCCGTAGTTTTAATCCCTTAGAAACCTATTTTAATACTAGATAAAAATACCTATAAAATCGATATAAATCCTCGTCGATAATAACTAGGATATTAGTAGAAATTACTATAGAAGGTAATCGATAATAACCCTAGAATACTAAGTTTGCTTAGGAGATTATATAGATTAACCTCTAGGATCTTATAAGAAAAATAAAAGATACTTTAATTAAATAAATTAAAAACTAGGATAAACCTATCCCGAATTTATATTAAGATCTAACTAATATCGAACTTTAGATCTTATATTTTATAAAATTATTTAGGAGCTCTAGTACTTTTCTCCTTAAGGATTTTTAGGATACTTTCGAAGGCTAGGATAAAAATATCTAGGAATTAGCAGATCCTAGAGTAATAAAATTGCTAAAAAGTTTCCTTAGAGGCAGAGGATTCTTTCTAGGACTTAGGAACGCAAGAATAGGACCCCTTTTTATATAGATCCTAAACTAGGAACGACTTAAGCAATAGCTGCTTTTAATATATTAATAAGCGTAATTCGAAAAAAGCATCTAACTGCCTTACTATGCCCTTTTATAGGGGATATAATAACCTCTAACTAGAAACTTACTAAATTCGAATCTATCCCTATTACTAACTAAAAGGCGAATACTACTAATTTAGAACCTTTTACTACTGCGTTTAAGAGAACCTTTACTTATCCCCTAAATAAACCCTTAAATAACTTAATCTATAGAACCTATAATAGATAAGGATATTCCCTAAGGATAAACTTAATACCTAATATTATATTAATTCTAAAACCTATTTATATAAAACGCCGCCCTTCTAGAACCTAACTAGAATAATATAAGAACTCTATAAGAAATCGCTTCGAGTTTAATCTAACTTTAGGAAAAGTCTAAATCAATCCCTTTTAAATTTTATATTAAGTTACCCCTAAAATTAACTCCTAATTTGCCTATTAATAATAATATTATAACTAAATTTACTAAAGTCTAGGATAAGATAAAGAACTTTACGGGAAAACTATATAATTTGCTTAATAATATTATCTATTTGTTTTTTAATATTTGTTTTTTATTAAAGATTGCCCCTAGATACTTCTATTTAATTTTCCCTTATATTTAGACTAGCCGAGTATAATAGTACTTTATAGATTATATTAAATAGCATAATACCTTTATAACGCAATATAACTAACTTAAGAAGCACTTTAAGTTGGATATTAATTACGTATACTACTTTACTAACTAGATATCGACTATATTTTAATCTATTCGCAAGACGAATTTAGAACTATCCTTATATAAGGTTCTCTAGAAACTATTCGATAAACTAGAGTTATATTAACAAGCCCTTAGAAAGGGATATAAAGGAGATACTCCCTTATATATAATAATTATTAATGCATATTAAGGAGTACTAGAGCTTAAGTTTGCGTTATTCTAACTAGCTAAAGATATCGAGAACTTATAAGTAGATTTATAATCCGTATTAGAAATATTAATTATAAAGAATAAAGCTAAATAGATATTATAATAGAGCGCAATTTATTATCTAGACTATAGATATTAGAATAATATATAAAATTAGTTAGAAGATAGTTCGAAAATAACCTAAGTCTAATCCGATTTTAGACTAAATAAGAACTAGACTCGAAAGTATTTTATATATAGCAAGGTTAGTTACTAGTCGACTAAATACCCGCCTAAAGAATAAAAGCAGGCAAAGACCTTATATATAGTATACTGCGAATTTTTAGATAATAGCCCTTAGGACTTTATAGCCTATATTACGGCATTTAAAGGACTTAAACTATATAACGAAAAATAGCACGCGATTAATAATAACCCTAAGGATATCTTAAGGTAATAGGAGGCCTCTTAGTTCCTTTCTATATTAGCATTTATATACTTTCTTACTAGATATAACCCGAAATTAAATATAATAGAACCCGTACTAGCTTTATAATTTCTTCTTAAAGATCGATATTCCTAATAGTCTTTTTAGGGAATTATAATTAATACTAGTACTATATAAATTTCGACTGCTAAACGAAATTAGGTTAAAGCCCTATAGAAAATAATACTATATTTTATAGTTAATAAAGCATCTGCTAGCACTAATTCTATTAAATTCGGCAAAAGATAAAGTATACTTATTCTTAGTAATATAACTATTAAAACTCTATTTAGCAATATTACTTTTTACGTTCTTACTTTGCCTACCCTTTTTCTTCTTTCTTTAGCAGATATAGATTGCTTAAAGATTTTCTTCCGGAATATAATAAACGAGCTTATTAGCTAGGATAAAACGCTGCTAGTCGTTCGCAAATAAGGGCACCCTTAGTTCTTCCTTTAACTAGAAAACGCTGCGATTTTATTCCTAACTAAATCCGAAATTAGGATAATTTACCGCTAATTTAAACACCCTATAGCGCGATAATTATACTAACTTCTATCTAGAGCCGGATATAAAATACTAATAACTACTCTTAAAAGCATTTTAAAGTTCTGCTAATATTATTAGTTATATAGTAAGGCACCTAGCTAATTTAAGTTTACGCTTTATAATAATAAAGAGTTTAATTTCGAGATTATTATAGATATTATATACCTAAGTAGAAAACTAGTTCTTTACGTTATTAACGCTATAATATTTTTTTAGGCCGCCCGATTCCTGCGTTTAATATTAATAAAGGATACCTAGGAAGCGTTAAGGATAATATAAATCGATACGTACTTAGGACCCCTAGATTTGCTATAATATAATACAGGCATAAATTTTTTATCTAAGGAATTCTAGAATAAATCTAGATAAATAGGAATTACCTGCTAGCAAGTACTAGTAGAAGCGCACTAGTCCGTAGGGAAAGTTAAAAAATACTATACCCCTTTTTATCAGGTATATAAGATCCTTAGTACTAAAATTAGAGCAATAATAAGAAGAGATTCTATTCTCTAAATAGTAGTTAAAGCTATAAATAATACTGCTAGCCTAGATAGCTTAGTTCTAACTCTGCTTATTTTTAGTGCATATCTAAGGATTACTTAGGATTCTCTACCCTTAAAAACTACTTAAAAATAGGCTAAAGCTATTTAGAAAGCAATAACGAGTCTTCGAGAAATTATAGTATCTCGATAACTAAAAGAGGCGCTATCTACTAGAAATAGCCCTAATATAATAACGCTCTTTTAACTCCTATTATAAAGCTAGGTTAAGGTTTAGAGAGAAAAGGACAGCTAGACTAGTCCTTTTACCCTTAAGGCTATTAATAGCTATAACGTTATAATTTAGTCCCCGACTAGTCTCTAGGTATTTTAGTTAATATATATATAGCCTTATTTTTTAGATAATCCCTAACTAAAGGCTGCCCGGGAATAGGATAAAAATAACTTAAAACCTGCCTAAAAATAGACCTAGTTCTTCTAGCGTTTAGAGGTTTAACTGCTATAATTACTAAAGACCTTAACCTAATTTATATCTAAGAAAAAATAGGACGACTTTACGCTCTCTCTTTATTTCCGCGTAGAAGGCAGGATTATAACCCCTAGACCCCTATTTAAAGTATTAGACTAAAAGGAGATTATAGACTTTATAGGCTATAGTATTTTCTCTTTCGAATAGTTCGATCCTATCTAGTATAAAGGAGTTTGGATTTTTCGTGCTCGACTTATCCGCGAAGTTAAGGATAAAATAACTAATTACCTATATAAAAAATTATAACTAATTATTATAGGATATAATAATAATAGAAAGAAGGAGATCCTAACCTAGTCTCCTATAATCTAAAGGGTTAGCTAATAATTGCTTTTAGCTCTAGCTCTTATATATATTGCCTAGGGGATAAAGTTATACCTTTGCGATATTACCTAGGCTTATCCGTAATCCTAATTAATACTCGAATAAATAATCCTTGCAAGCCTTCTAAAAGAACTCTAGGATAAGTACCCTCCTTAGATAATTATCTATATTATTAAGCCGTTATATAGTATTATAGAATCCGGAGTTTACTAGTTTTAGACTTATTTCGAATATTATATTTAATAGCTTTATATGCAATCCTTTATATTTAATAACTGCCTTCTCCTCTCGCATTCTAGCTATATTTATTTTAGTCTTATTAGGATGCAAACTAATAATACAATTATTCTCGGCACTAATTCTTTCTATAAATAAGAAGAGGCTAAGCTAATTTCCGCCTAAATTCGCTTAAAACCTTAGGTAAACTTAACCCCTAGTAGCATAACGGATTTTAATAGTTTATAGCTATATCTTATATCGAATTCGCTAGCGATTCGATAAAAAGGCTAGGCTGCTAAGATTAAAGTTATTAATTATTCCTAGCCTAATTTTGCTTAAAGCTACCTCGAATAATATACGCAAGGAGGCTATATTATATCTATTTGCTAACTAGAGGCTGCGTTCGACCTGTTTATTACTGC
Source organism: Ophiocordyceps polyrhachis-furcata BCC 54312 (assembly GCA_001633055.2). Classification (NCBI taxonomy): domain Eukaryota; kingdom Fungi; phylum Ascomycota; class Sordariomycetes; order Hypocreales; family Ophiocordycipitaceae; genus Ophiocordyceps; species Ophiocordyceps polyrhachis-furcata. The sequence goes on from LKCN02000006.1 coordinate 1,902,499, forward strand.
CTAGCAATACTAACTTACTAAGGAAGACTGCTAGAGGATTAATAAGCGGCTATAATAGCAGAAGGATAATTAGTAGTATAGATTAAAATATATCCTACTTAACCTTTTAGCACTTAAATTATTTATTTTTACGGATAGATTACTTATAAATAATAACGACTTATCCTTGCAAATTAGATATATTATTATCCTAAGCAATAAAAACAGGATAGCAAATAAGTTTGTTATAAAAGGAAATATTATCTATTAGAGTTTTACGAAATATAAAAGGATTACCTAGAGTATTCTCGCCTCGGAAATATATAGCATATTATCCGGATTCGATATTAGAATCTCCCTAGCAATAACTCTAAATCGCATTATAGCTAAGCTAGGATTAGCCCGAGTTCCTATTATATTATATACGGATTTTTTCTTGCTCTATAAGTACCTTATTAAGCTTAGAATAATAAAAAAAAACGACTTATAATTAATATTATATCTATTAGAGAGTTATATAAAGGGCGAGAAATTAATAAAATCTAATAGATTGCGGGAAAGGATAATCCCGCTAATACTATAATAAAAGCAACTCTAAATAAAACGCTAAAACGTCTTATTAATATAAATAAGGCTACTATCTTGCTAGAGGGATTTATAATAAGGAAGGAGATAAACTAGTATAATATTAGATTAAATCTAAATAAAATTCGATTTAATAAAGAAAGAACTACTAGTATATATTCGTTAGAATTAGGGACGCAGCTATAGAATACAGAATAACTTATTTCCGTATAAGCCCCTTTCTTACTACTAACTTAGCAATAGTTATAGTTATAATATAAGCAAACCCTTTTCTGCTAGATATTTTATATTATCCCCGTTATAATATATATTACCCTTTTCTGTATAAGTATTATGCCCCTTTAGATAGGAGATAGGAGCATAATAGGGGCAGTATAAAAAGGGAAGTAGATTACCCCTAAACTTAGCATAATAAGCATACGATATTATAATAAGTTTATGCTAAGATTATAGCAATAATAGTTTAAAGGAGAAAGGGGGCGGCTATATATTCGGATTATACGGAGTTTAGGATAATTATATATTGCCTCTAGTTTAACCTAGATGCCTTTAAGATTAGGTATATAGTTCGTCTTCCTCTCTAATAGAGGAAGAAAGAGAGATAGATATAAGCAGATATTAATAGATTAAAGACCCGAGCTAACTTAAGCAGAGTCCTTTCTTGTATTATACTAATATATGTTAATGCCCTACCTATAATAACTCTAGTTTATTAAATAGTTTTTAGAGAACCTTATATAGGGATAGTTCTAAATTCGTCCTGCAAATAGATTAAAATAAGGTTAATATCTAGTTAGTAAAGTAGTACGCGTAATTAATATTTAACTCGAAGTGCTTCTTAAGTTAGTTATATTATATCTTAAAGGTATTATACTATTTAATATAATCTATAAAGTACTACTATGCGCGACTAGTTTAAATATAAGGGAAAATTAAATAGAAGTATTTAGGGGCAATCTTTAATAAAAAACAAACGTTAAAAAACAAACGGATAATATTATTAAGTAAATTATATAGTTTCCCTATAAAGTTCTTTATTTTATCCTAGACTTTAGTAAATTTAGTTATAATATTATTATCGATAGGTAAGTTAGGAGTCAATTTTAGGAGTAACTTAATATAAAATTTAAATAGGATTATTTTAGGCTTTTCCCGAATTTAGATTAAATTTAAAGTAACTTCCTATAGAGTTCTTATATTATTCTAGTTATATTCTAGAAGGGCTATATCCTATATAATAGAATCGATATAACGTTAGATATTAAGTTTATTCTTAGGGAATATCCTTATCTATTATAGGTTCTATAGATAGATTTATTTAGGGGTTTATTTAAGGGATAGGCAATAGTTCTTATTAACGCAGTAGTAAAGGGTTCTAAATTAGTAGCGTTCGCCCTCTAGTTAGTAATAGGGATAGATTCGAATTTAGGGAGTTTCTAGTTAGAGGTTATTATATCCCCTATAGAAAGGTATAGTAAGGCAGTTAGGTGCCTTTTTCGAATTACGCCTATTAATATATTAAAAGCAGCTATTACTCGAGCTATTCTTAGTTTAGGATCTATATAAAAAGGGGTCCTATTTTTATATTTCTAGGTCCTAAAAAGAATCCTCTGCCTCTAAGAAAACTTTTTAGCAATTTTATTACTCTAGGATCCCTTAATTCCTAGATATTTTTATCCTAGCTTTTAAAAGTATTCTAAAAATCTTTAAGGAGAAAAGTACTAGAGCTCTAGGATAATTTTATAAAATATAAGATCTAGAGTTCGATATTAGTTAGATCTTAATATAAATTCGGGATAGGTTTATTCTAGTTTTCGATTTATTTAATTAAGGCGTTTTTTATCTTTCTTGTAAAATCCTAGAGGTTAATCTATATAATCTCCTAAGCAAACTCGGTATTCTAGGGTTATTATTAATTACCTTTTATAGTAATTTCTGCTAATATCTTAGTTATTATTAATAAGAATTTATATTAATTTTATAGGTATTTTTATTTAGTATTAAGATAGGTTTCTAAGGGATTAAAACTATAGGCTATAGGAGTCTATTCCTCCTTAGTCTTAATATTGCTCCTCTAAATAGTCGATATAGCTATAAGTTCCTAAATAGTTAAAACCGCGAACTCTAGGAGTCTATTTATATCTAAAAGGTCTATTAGCTTTTTTAGCTTAGAAATAAGCAACCTAGTCTAGCTAATCTATATATTATTAGATATAGGACTTATATTAATAGCTAATAGTAATACTAATTAGTATAGGTAGGGTATTAATATATATTAGTATAATATAAGAGAGGACTCTGCTTAAGTTAGCTTAGGTCCTTAATCTATTAATATTTGCTTATATTTATATCTCTTCTCTTTTTCCTCTATTAGAGAGGAAGATAAAATATATATAAAGTTTTAAAAGCATCTAGGTTAAACTAGAAGTAATATATAATTATCCTAAAACTCTATATAATCCGAATATATAGCTGCCCCTTTTCTCTTTTAAACTATTATTGCTACGATCTTAGTATAAACTTATTACGATATTATATGCTTATTATACTAAGTTTAGGGGTAATCTATTTCCCTTTCTATACTACCCCTATTATACTCCTATCTCCTATCTAAAGGGGCATAATACTTATACGGAAAGGGGTAATATGCACTATAATAGGGATAATATAAAATATCTAGCAGAAAGGGGTTTTGCGTGTATTATA
>LKCN02000006.1:1905889-1940625 GCA_001633055.2 Ophiocordyceps polyrhachis-furcata BCC 54312
TATTATTGCTACGATCTTAGTATAAACTTATTACGATATTATATGCTTATTATACTAAGTTTAGGGGTAATCTATTTCCCTTTCTATACTACCCCTATTATACTCCTATCTCCTATCTAAAGGGGCATAATACTTATACGGAAAGGGGTAATATGCACTATAATAGGGATAATATAAAATATCTAGCAGAAAGGGGTTTTGCGTGTATTATAACTATAACTATTACTAAGTTAGTTATAAGAAAGGGGCTTATGCGGAAACAGGTTATTCCGCATTTCGTAGTTGCGTTCCTAATTCTAATAAATATATAATAACTATAAACTATAAAATAACCTGTTTTTATATAAGCCCCTTTTCTATAACTAACTCCTTATTTTTTAATTAAAACGTATATAAACCCCTTTCTATAAAATACCTAATATTATCCTTATTATAGTATATATTACTCTTTTTTATATAAGTATTATACCCTTTTAAATAGGAAATAGGAGTATAATAAGTATATAATATAATAATAAGTTTATACTCTTATTATTATTAATTATACGCTAGGGGCTATAAAAGGCATCTAGAACCTCTATATATATTAAGTAGGAAAAACCCCTAAAAGGGGAAAACCCCTTAGTAAATAGGGCAAAAAAAAGGCCTCGCGCCCTAGAGGGTTATAAGGCAGGGAATATAGCAGTATAGTAAGGTATAAAGCAGCTGCCCGCTAAGGTAGTCTCGAAGAATAAAGGAGATAAGGGATAAGGGAAGGGTAGGGATAACTTAGCGCAAAAGGTAGGAAGGGGGGAGGAGAGGGCAGTAAGGGTAAAGGGGCAGTAGAATCGGAATAATAGTAAATCCGCTCTAGGGGGGGTATATAAACCTCTTCTTCCTTTCTCTCTTTCTCTCCTTTCTTTTTCCTCTTTTATTATCTTATAAAGTAAAGGCCTTTTAACTTAAGAAATCGGCCTGCTAATAAGTCGACTAATATAATTATATAAAGCAGTATGCTAATATATAACCCTATAAGTAACCTAGTAATAATAACTCGATAATAATAATAAAGTATTACTTAGTAAAAATAATAGCCCTACTTTTTACTATAATCCTTACCTAACTAATACTAGCTATAGTAAAGCCTAATAAACTATAAGCAGTACTTTATAAGGTATATATTAATAGGCTTATTAAAAAAGGCTAGGTTTACTAGGATTAAACTAGTAAGTACGCCTAGGGGTTATATAGTAGGAGCGAAAATTAACTAGTAATAGGCATTTGCTTAGCTAGTTATTATTATTATATAACCTTATAATAAAAATACTAGATAGTAAGTTAGAAGCAGGAGGCTTATAAAGAGGGAGAAAAGCTAATAGTAATAAGTAATAGACTTTATAGTTATAGAGAAAGGATAGGCAGCTATTAAGTTTATTATTAAGGAAGGAACTACTAATATAATAAAAGTAAGTATACCCTAGGGTCCTAGGCTAGGAGAGTAGGAGTTTAATCTAATAGTAATAGTAGTATTAACTTAGTTAGGAGCTATAGGAGGCGTAGAACTAGTATTAAAATAGGGAGTCTAAGGGTTTTATAGCTTAAGCTATAGTCCCTTTAGTTATACTCCCCCTAGTCCTAGTTACGCCTGTTCTAGCTCTAGTTATACTTATAATAGTCCTATTTATACTAATAGTAATAAAAAACCTAATAATAATAATAATAATAATTATAAGTCTAGTTTAAGTACTAGAGGGCTTTATAAAGGCTATAGGCTAAGAGCTCCTAAAAGAGCTAAATAAGGTTTGCTAATACTAAAAGGCTATTTTTTATATCTAGGAAAAATAGTTAGCCTACTAAGGGAGTATCGATACGTATTATATATATAATAGTTAGCGTTTTAATAGGATCCTTAGTAATATTCTTAGCATTAATATAAATAAGCAAGTATATATTCCTAGGGCCTAGGGGACTATAAACCTCCCCTTAGACCTAGACGGACTAGTATAGCCCTTTATTACGAACCCTAATATTAGGGGCGAGCTAATAATATATATGCCTAAGGCTGCTCTAACGCTACTAAAAATAGAGAAAGCAGTAAAGGCTAAGCAACTAGGGGCCTCTTTTTATAACTATAGCAGCGATAATAATAGCAATATAGTAAAAGTGCTAGCTAAGAGGCAAAGGGTAGAGGTAGTAGTAGCAGAGGGAGGAGGGGTAGTAATAGAGGATAAGGCAGTAGTAAAAGGTGCGGAAGGGGAGTAAGGACCTAGAAAAGGGATCTTAGTCGCTACCCTAGAGGTTATAAAGACTCTAAGGCAAGGGCCTAGAAATCCCCCTAAATAGGGTTGCGGATATAGGCATGGGGATTATAGTAGACGCGGGAAAAAAGCATTAAGTAAGAAGTAATAGTTAGCAGCGTATTTAGGGAGGCGTTAGTAAATAAAAAAGCAGTCCGCCCCTAGGGGGCAGTAATACCTTTTATTTTATATAATATAAAAGCGAGATCGAACTAATATAGGCAATATAACTATATAAACTATAGAGCTAGCTTGCTAGCAAAGACCTTATAGCTAAGAAAATAGATAAGGTTACCCTAGTCCTTTAAGGGGCCTAGATTAGTAAGCAGGAGTCTTTAGGCGCTTATATAAGGGCAGTAAAAGAGTAAGTACTTAGCAGTCTTATCCTTGCTAGTGCTATAAGGGCAGTATAGGGATAGAATATTAGGGATATAGTATATATAAAGAAAATAGTTAAGCATAATCCTACTAGACTAAAGCTATTTTAGGACGCTGCTAAGGAATTAAGGAAGTATAATATATAAGTCGAGGGCAAGACGCAGTTTAAATTAAGGGCGTTTATTAGTTGCCTATCTATAAAACTAGCTATAGTGCTTAAAGCGGCCCTCCTAGGAATCCTACTAAAGGAGCTATTTAGCCTAAAAGCGCTCCTATAAGTCCTAACGTAACTATAAGCTAGGGTTAGGTAACCCTGCCTATTATATCGTAGAGTCCCTTAGTAGCCGGAGTATAATATAGGGGGCAGGGGGTTAACTACAGCGGGGCTAGAAACGCTAGGAGACCTAGGCGCACGCAGCCTAGATGCTTATAGTAATGCTATTAGCCTCGAGAAGCTAAAAAGTATAGGCAGAGCAGTAGGAGAGGTATAAATTAAAAGAAGGGATAAAGGCTTTGGACTCTATATAGTATAGGGGGGTAGCTTTATAGGCTTTAGTAATAACCCTAAGGTATTTAGATTAAACCTTAGAGAGTTCTTTATAAATAGGACTATAGGGCGGACTTAATAGGACTATAATAGGAGCGAAGTAGGCTATGCTATAAGCAATAAGTTTATACTAAGATTATAGTAATAATAGTTTAAAAGAGAGAAAAAGTAGCTATATATTTAGATTATTATTATTATTATTAATTATATACTAAGGGCTATAATAGGCATCTAGAACCTCTATATAAGTCGAGTAGGAAAAACCCCTTAAAAGGGGAAAAACCCCTAGCAAATAGAGCAAAAGAAAGGCCTTGCGCCCCTAAGGGTTATAAAGCAGGGAACGCAGTAGTATAGTAAGGTATAGGGCAGCTGCCTGCTAGAGTAGTCTTAAGGGATAAAGGAGATAAGAAGAGATAAGGGAAAAGGGGATAACTTAGCGTGGAAAGTAGGGGGGGGGGGGGAGGGAAGGACAGTAAAGGCGGGAGGGCAGTAGAATTAGAATAATAGTAAATCCGCTCTAGGGGGGGTATATAAACCTCTCTTTCTTCTTTTTCCTTTCCTCTTTTTTTCTTCCTTTTTTATTATTTTATAAAGTAAAGGCCTTTTAACTTAAGAAGTTAGCTTGCTATTAGGTTAATTACTATAATTATATAGGGCAGTATTACTAATATATAACCCTATAAGTAACCTTATACTAGTAATAAGATAATAATAATAACTAGTAACTAAGTAAAAATAATAGCCCCCCTGCTTTTTATAATTATTATATAATTAACGCTAGTAGTAGTAGAGCCTAATAAACTATAAGTAGTGCTATATAGTGCTTATATTAATAGGCTAATAAAGAAAAGCTAGGTTTGCTAAGATTAAACTAGTAAATACGCTTAAGGGTTATATAGTAGGAGTAAAAATTAACTAATAGTAAGTACTCGCTTAGCTAGTTATTATTATTATACGGTTTTATAATTAAAGTACTAGATAGTAAGTTAGAACTAGGATACTTATAAGAAAGAAGAGGAAAGCTAACTATAATAAGTAATAGATTTTGCTATAGTAAAAAAGAGGCGGGCAGCTATTAAATTTATTATTAAGAGAGGAACTATTAATATAGTAAAGGTAAATACACCCTAGGGTCCTAAGCTAGAAGAGTATAAGTATAATCTAAGAGTAAAAATAGTATTAACTTAGTTAGGAGCTATAAAAGGCGTTATAGGTAGGGCATTAACATATATTAGTATAATATAAAAGAGGACTCTGCTTAAGTTAGCTCGGGTCCTTAATCTATTAATATCTGCTTATATCTATCTCTCTTCCTTTTTTCTTAAGAGAAGAAGGCAGAGTTTATATATATAGTTCCCTAATCCTAATCCTCTTCTTCTGCTTTATTTTCCTAATCTCCTTATAATCCGCTTCTAATCCCGAACTAAGTTTAATCTAATTATACTATAAGCACTGCCTAAATATAGCCCTATTATATAATTAAATCCTTTATTTATACGTACTTATCCCTAGTTATTTCTTTTAAGGGCAGAAACGCGTTAAAACGCGTAGACGATTTATATTATGCATAGTTATATTTATATACTAGCAGTCCTCTTTTTATTATTAAATCGTTATAAGGGAAGGAAAAATAAAAAGAAGAAAGGTAAAAAAATAGTATATATAAAAGATAGAAAGGAAGAAATTATATAGGAAATAAATAAATAAGTATATAAAGAAGAATATAGTAAAAGAAAAAAGGTAAAGGAATCGGTCTTTTATAGGGTAGTAGGGTTATAGTATATACTTACTATATTTCGCGCTTTTTATACGCATATACATAACTTACCCCGCGAAATAAATTTATTCCCTTTTTTCTTTTTATACTTCTTCTTTTCTTCTTCCTTTTATGCTCTCGAGAAAGCATTAAAGCATTACTATTATTATTAATAGTATATGCAAATAAACTTTAATAGGAATAGCAATAGTACTTTCCTAAAATCGTTATATAAGGCTAATAAAATATTCTAGAAATACTGCTAAAATAAACTAAAAAGCATAGGAGTAGGGGGCATAGGAGGGGATATAAGAGCAGGCAGGGCAGTAGAGATAGTAGGCCTTTAGGCAAGGATACCCTAATAAGAGAGATAATAGTTATTAGTAGTAATAATAATAATAATAATAATATTGCTCTAGTCCCTTTTCTATATATGCGTTAAAGTAAGTAGAATTTTAGCTAATTTAATCGCAATTTTAAAATAATTTCCGCGATATTTTATAGAGAGTATTAGACTAATTTTATATAAGTATCCCGGCCTTATTATTAAGCAGCTTGCTATTAATACCCTAGGTCCTAAGACGTATTCCGCCTCTTATAATACTAAGTCGTCGCTTTTTCCTAGCTATAGCTATGCTAAAAACGCTAATAATAATAATAAGGACGCTAAAAACGCCTAGGGGGTTTTAGTAAAACCCTTAAGCCCTAAGTCGCGGTTAGCTATATAGGGAGGTAACTAGGATAGTCCCTTATTACTAGTATATTTCCTAGCTAGCTTAGTAGCCGCTTATAGTTAACGCCTGCTAGGAATAGGATTTAGCTATAGTTAAGAGCTATTTCTATTGCTTATTACGGGGATTAAAGTATAAGATAATAAGTATTTTTTTCTAATATCGAGATAATTCTTAGCTAATATTAGATATAAAGCTAGCACTAGAAGCTAGTCGTGCTATATAGGCTCTAGCAGTGTTTATCTAGACGAACTATCCCCTCGACGAGTTCTAGAAAAGGGAGTATACTAATTTACCTCGGGCAGCTATATAAGCCTATTAGGAATTTAGAACGAAAAAATAATCCTATAATATAGCTTAGGGGCAAAAATTAGCAGGTACTTTAGGCAAAAATTTAAGCAAGCATAGCTAAGCAAAAAAAAAATTTAAGCATAGCTAGGCGCAAATTTTTTTTTAGATAAATTTAACTAGGCAGGCAATTTTTATTTACTAGTTTGCCTAGGCTAAAAAGAAATAAATAAAAGAGATTCTTGCTTCCTTAACGTAAAGAGTATAGTATTTATATAAAATATTTAGGATATAAAAGCATAATCCTTTTAAAATAGAAAGAAAATAAGTATAGTATAAAGGCAATATCTATCTAATTTTAGGTTAGTATTAAAATAAAGTATTTTGAAAATTATAAAAAGTAAAAATAAAAATAAAATAATAATTAAGAAAGTTTCCCTAGAAAAAGAAATAAATCCCTCTAAGTATTTTAATTATTATCCTAAACGTTCTAAGTATAAGTTAAAGTCCTTAAGAGATTAAAACCGCGGGCTATAGGAGTCTATTCCTTCCTAAGGATCTTATTATTATTCGAGGTCGATTTAGTCTTCTAAGTAGCTATTATACTATCTAGTACTATAAGAGATTAAAACTATAAACTCTAAGAATTTATTCCCTTCTAGGGTAAAAGTCGTTTTCTAGCTTAAGTCTAAGTATTTATTTCCTAGCTAATCTATATTTTTATAAAATATAGGACTTATATTAATAGCTAATAGTAATACTAATTAGTATAAGTAGGGTATTAATATATATTAATATAATATAAAAGAGGACTCTGCTTAAGTTAGCTTAGGTCCTTAATCTATTAATATCTGCTTATATCTATCTCTCTTTTTTCTTCCTTAAGGAAAGAAGGCAGAGTTTATATATATAGTTCCCTAATCTTAATCCTCTTTTTCTGCTTTGTTTTTCTAATCTCCTTATAATCTAATTCTAATCTCGGATTAAGTTTAATCCGATTATATTACAAGCACTGCCTAAATATAGCCCTATTATATAATTAAATCTTTATCTATATATGCCTATCCCTAGTTATTTTCTTTAAAGGCAGAAACGCGTTAAGACGCGTAGATAATTCGCTTTATATATAGTTATATTTATATAACTAGAGATTATTATTATTAATTATATACTAGGGGCTATAAAGGGCATTTAGAACCTCTATATATATCGAGTAGGAAAAACCCTTTAAAAGGGGAAACCCCCTAGCAAATAGAGCAAAAGAAAGGCCTTACGCCCTAGAGGGTTATAAGGCAGGGAATGCAGCAGTATAGTAAAGTATAGGGCAGCTGCCTGCTAGAGTAGTCTCGAAAAATAAAGAAGATAAGGAGAAATAGGGGAAAGGCAGGGATAACTTAGCGCGGAAAATAGAGAAAGGGGAGGGGAGGGCAGTAAGGGCAGAGGGGCAGTAGAATCGGAATAATAGTAAATCCGCTCTAGGGGGGGTATATAAACCTCTCCTTCCTTCCTCTCCCTCTCTCCTTCCTTCTTCCTCCTTTATTATTTTATAAAGTAAAGGCCTCTTAACTCGAGAAATTAGCCTACTATTAAGTTAACTAATATAATATATAAGGCAGTATGCTAATATATAACCTAGTAGGTAACTAAGTAATTATAAAATAATAATAATAATAATAAGTAACTTAGTAGAAAAATAGCAGCCCTACTCCTTGCTATAATCCCTACTCGATTAACTCTAGTAATAGTAGAGCCTAATAAACTATAGGCAATACTTTATAGGGTATATATTAATAGGCTTATCGAGAAAGGCTAGGTTTATTAGGATTAAACTAGTAAATACGCCTAGGAGTTATATAATAAGAGCGAAAATTAACTAGTAGCAGGCACTCGCTTAGCTAGTTATTATTATTGCGCGACTTTATAATAAAAGTGCTAGATAGTAAGTTAGGAGAAAAAGGCTTATAGGGAGGGAGAAAGGCTAATAGTAATAAGTAATAGACTTTATAGTTATAGAGAAGGGATAAGCAGCTATTAAATTTATTATTAAGGGAGGAACTACTAATATAGTAGAGGTAAGTATACCCTAGGGTCCTAAGCTAGGAGAGTAGGAGTTCGAACTAATAAAAATAGTAATATTAACTTAGTCGGGAGCTATAGGAGGCGTAAAACTAGTACTAGAGTAAGGAGTCTAGGGGTATTATAGCTTAAGCTATAGTCCCTCTAGTTATACTCCCTTTAGTCCTAGTTATACCTACCCTAGCTCTAGCTACGCTTATAGTAGTCCTGCCTATACTAATAGCAATAAAAAACTTACTAATAATAATAATATTTATTATAAGTCTACTTTAAATACTAGAAGGCCTTATAAAGGCTATAAGCTAAGAGCTTTTAAAAAAGCTAAGTAAGGTTCGCTAATACTAAGAGGCTATTTTTTATATCTAGAAAAAATAATTAGCCTACTAGGGGAGTATTAATATATATTATATTAATAATAATACATTTATACAACATTTGCTACAGCGATAACAAAGCGCTCGCTATAATCTCTTATTGCGACTACAAGTCTTCTTATTTAGTTCCCCTTCTCTCCTTCTCGTTCGGCATAGCGCTGTCCGCAGCGCTCCCGGATAGGGCCCCTGGCGATACTATCGGGGTCCTAATAGTAATCGATACGGGTCCTAAGGGGATCGCGCAGTTATAATAGCACCCGTATATAAGTACTAGCTAATTTAATATTATTAATGCACCTAATAAGGACCCGTTTATAGAGACGTTACGAGCACTAACTAATCCTATTATAAAAGATGCTTTTAATAGTCTTGCTAGGGTAGTCTTATACGAAAATTTTAGGGCCGTATAGGCTATTATAAATACAGTATAGAAGAAGCTTTAGAAGCGCGCCCCCGCTATAACTAAGACAGACGAGACCTCCCTTCCTGCTATAGTTACCCGTGCAATCTAGAAATCCGTCGAATCGGCTATATAAAAGGTTTTGCAACCCTATATAACTAGGTCGAAACCGTCCTAAGCTACTATACTTACCGCCCCTGCTACTATACTAACCTCGGGACTACTTCTCGTCCGACTAGTACTAGCTTAATAGGAACGCGAGATGCTTATCTTAGTTTAGGGCGTCCTAGTTACTAAGGGGACTCCCTCCCTTACTCTTATAGAGATCGTTACTAAAGCTAATTCCGCTATAGGCGACCCTGCTATAGTTGCTACTAGGCGTCTACTAAGCAGCAATATTATACTTACTTTCGACCCTAATAAGATATTATGCGCCCGTCCTAAAGGATAGATTTAGGCGGCTTTTAGCAAGGAAGCAGTACTTACCTAATGCTCGTACGCTATAATTGCTAAGGGCATCTGTACCTTAGCCGCCTTCTAAGATAGAGATAAGTTGCTTTAAGGTATTAAAAATATTAATAAAGTCGATATTATTCGAGCTTAGGCAATTAAGCCTTATAAGGGACCCTAGGGGGTTGCACTTTAGACTTGCCTTATCCTTAGTATTAGCAGCGTTGCTAATACTAATCGACTCTATGCGAATAGGCTAATTATTAACGCTAAGATTATTTACTACGAACCCTATAAGGATACCGTCCGCCCTAAATAATACTATTAATATTTCTAGTTTAGCTATATAGCTAAATACTGCAAAAATACCCCGCGTTGCGGGCATTATAGGTCCTCCCTATATAAGGGAGGGGAAGCTAACTACCCTGCTTTTAAAGGTAAACGTTAACGCTGCTATATCCTATATAAAGGGAACTACGCCTTATAGTCCTAGGATTATAAAGTATCTTGCTAGTACTAGGATAGGGCTAGATCCGCATACCCTACGCAACCCTATTGCTTCTAGGACTACTATTAGGACTACCTACTAAACTATAGCTAAATACTAACTACTTTTTAATAGCCGCTCGCTTCCTAGCCCGCACCTACTACTAATAAGGACGGCTTTACCTAGGTTTCGCTATAGAAACAGGCCTACTATAGCTCCCTAGGTAATACGGAAATTCCCCCTATCGACCCCCTAATCGGATACTCGCTATAAGCTAGAGGTAGCCTTTATAGCCGTTCCCGCCCTATAATAGGACGATAAGGCCGCGCGCAGTATAGTACTGCCCCTATATCTACCCCTTCCTACACCTAGCTTATACTAACGTCTTAATTGCTATTTACTATCCCCTTTATATAACTTAATAAAAATTAAGGCCCTTATATAAAATATACGGAAGTCGAACTATTTTATCTACTTTGCTCTTTTTTCTAAATATAGCTATAATATAATAGCTATCTAGGAGGCTTAGCTTAATACTAATAGCTAACTGCTAGTCCTAGGCCTCGCCCCCTACTATCTTATTTAGGGCAAGGGTAGGGCCCTCCTCTATATATATAAGCGCTATAATCTGCATACCTAGATACTTATTCTTAGCTAAGATATTGCAGGAGCCTTCTTTACTTATAGCCCCTAAATCCTATTAGTTTACTCCCTTCTAATTAGTATTATAATAGGCCCCCTTCTTTATCTATAGGACTAGCTCGACTTAGGCTCCCCCTGCGTCCTCTTTAGTAACCTTAACGCTTATTATCCTTCTTAGGATCTCTATAAATAATCCTTACTATATATCCTCGAGTTCCTCCGGGTAGTAAGATAGCTGCGCCTCGAACTCGTTACTCCCCTATATAAGGTTACTTAAGAAATGCATAGCTGCTAATTAAGCACTATCGACCTTATCTAGGTATCTCCTAGCTGCTTCCTAACCTTCCTTAGCCCTAACCTCGACCTTAAGGGTTCTAATTATATACTATAATCCGCCTCCTTCGACTTTAATCCCCCTTCTAATATAGCCCTTACTAGGCGTTAGAAATTATTTAATAGGGACGTCCTTATTGCTAAGGCACGCAATAGGCTCCTGCCTTCCTAGGCGCTTATAGGTTCCCTAGATTAGATAGACGCTACTCTAGACTAGCTATACTAGGAACTCGATACTATAGCGACTATTACTATCCTATCTCTCCCCTAGCGACTCGGCCTAAGGTCGTGCCTTTAGTAGATATAGGAGGTTAGTAAAGCAGTACGTAATATAAAGCGAGCTAGGCAAGTATAGCAAGCAAACCCTAGCCTATCCTAATAGCAGGCCTTAGGAGATAAAACTATTATTTAAAAGGCCGCTATCTATAAGGCAAAACGCAATAACTAGTAGGACTTTCTCGATAGTATATCTAGTAACCCCTAGACCCTATAGTCTATAACTAAATAAGCGCGCTTGCAAAGCTAGACCCCCCTAGAACTAACTTATATACCTGCCTTATAATATAATACTTCTAGCAGCCTATAGTTATCCTATAAGGGAAAGACTAAGCTGCTTGCTAATAAGTTCTTTCCCCTAAGTCTAGCAAATACTCCCCCCTTTTCTTTTAAGGACCCCTTCCCGGCTATTAGTATTACCCCTAAGGTTAGCGAATCTAAGGTATACTCTGCTTTTTTTAGTATTGCCTCCTAGAAATTAGCTAGTCCTAATAAAATCCTAGTCGGCTTCCTTAAAAGGTGCGGCCTACTATTAGTCTCCTTTCTTACCTTAGTCCTCTATAGTTATATTGCGTATAGCTACTTCCTTGCTTAATATAAGGAGTCGAACGTTATAGTGCTTTAGAAGGCGGGCAAGAGCCTAGAGGTCCTATAGACCCCTAGGGGTTATAGACTAATCTTGCTACTTAATATAGTCGGGAAGGTACTAAAGACTATTCTAGCATAAAAACTATCCTGCGCTGCTAAGGCTGCTATAGTCCTCCCCTTTAGATAGATAGGAAATAGACCTTGCTGCTCTACTAATAGTATACTATTTATGCTTACTAAAATAGTACGCGTAGCCTAGGCCTAGTAGGGCTCTATATTGCTCTTTATGCTTAATATAACTAGCGCCTTCGACTATGTTTTATATAGCAAGCTTATTGCTACTCTTAACCTCCTCGGCTTCCCCCCCTAGCTTACCGCGCTTATTTATAGCTACTTTACTAGCCGTAGTTCTAGGCTTAAGGTTAATAGCCGCCTATCTAAACCCTTCGATATCGAGAGGGGCGTCCCCTAAGGGTCCTTAATATCCCCTATCCTATTTATCTTATATATTTCTTCCCTTTACTGCTAACTCGAATAATAAATTAGAATTATTCCTATTAGGTTCGCGGATAATATGAATATTATTAGCACTAGCCGTATACTATAATAGGTTTAGGACTAGTTAGTCTAAGCATAGGAGGTCTACTAAGATTAGGCCTATAAGTATAAGATATTATTTTAACCCCTTAAAAGCAAACTCCTTTACTTTATACGCGCTTATATAGCTAATATAAGCACTCTTACCCTTAATAGCTTTATTATAATCCCTACGCAGGAGGCCTGTATGCTTAGCGTCTAGATTTATCGGAAGCTTAAGTAGAAGGCTTACCTATGCTAACTTATATAGAAGCTCTAGAAATAGCAGCTTACTCTAACTAACCTCGCTATATTTATATAGGGTTTCTCTCTTATTTACGCGCGTAAAATCTATATAAAGGTTATCCGCTTAGCAATCGCTTATAGTTCTGCTTATTTTACTCTTATTATAGTCCTATCTAGCCCCCCTTATAGTCCTATTTATAAGGAATTATCTAAGGTCTAATCTAAATGCCTTAGGGTTATTACTAGGGCCTATAGGGCTACCCCTTTATACTATATAGAGTCTAAAGCTTTCGTCCCTCTACTCGACCTCTACTTCTTTTACTGCTCTGCCTGTACTTTTTAGCTCCTCGAGGCTAATAGTATTGCTATAGGCATTCGAGCTATATACGCCTAGGTCTCTTAGTATTTCTAGCCCTGCTATAGTTAACCCCCTGCCCTTTATATCGCACTCTAGGCACTAAGGGACTCTACGATATATTAGGTAGGGTTACTTAACCCTAGTTTATAGTTATATTAGGACTTATATAAGCGCCTTTAGGCTAAATAGCTCCTCTAATAGGATTTGCAGGAGGGCTGCCTTAAGCACTACGGATAGTCTTACGGACAGGCTATTAATAAACGCCCCTAATTTAAACCGCGCCTTGCCCTCGACTTATATACTACTTTTCCTAAATTCCTTAGCAGTATCCTAATATAGCTTTAGTCTAGTAAAATTAGGCTAAACTGCTTTTTCTATACTTGCTATATCCCTAATATTTTATCCCTATATTGCCCCTATAGTATTAGTAAGGATAAGACTGCTAAGCACTTATTCCTCCACTGCCTTTATATAAGCGCCTAGAGACTCCTGCTCTCTAACCTAGGCCCCCTAAGGGACTAAGCTAACCTTACTTATCTACTTAGCTATAAGGTCTCTGCTAGTAAGCTAGCTCTATAGTTTATATAACTGCATTGCCTATATTAGTTCGACCTTGCTTTTATACTATATAAAATAAAAAGAGTTACTGCCCCTTAGGGGCGGACTGCTTTTTTATTTACTAACCCTACTCTAAAAGCACTAATAACTCTACCTGCTTCCTAACGCTCTCCTGCTATAACTACTATAACCCCTATGCCTACGACTATAACCCTGCTTAGGGGGGCGTTTAGGCCCTTGCTTCGGAGTCCCTGTTACTACTAGGGTTATAGCTAGGTCCCCTCCTCCTAGACTCTTCTCCCCCCCTTTTCCCGCTGCTGCTACCCCTTCCTCTACTAATACCCTCTCCTTTTCTATTACTACCTCTAGCCTCTATCTCTTAGCTAGCACCTCTATAATATTGCTATTGCTATTGCTATTATAGTTATAAGGAGCAGACCCTATTTATTTAGCCCTTAGCCCCTTTTCTATTTTTAGTAGTATTAGGGCAGCTTTAGGTATATATATTATTAGCGCGCCCTTAATATTAGGGTTAGTAATATAGGGCTAGATTAGTCTATTTATATCTAAAAGGAGGTCCTTTGCCTTTTAAGCCCTAGGGATATATATCTGCTTATTTAAGTTAATACTAAGAAGATTACTAAGGATCCTGCTAAAGCGCTAACTATTATATATATAATGCGTATTAATACTCCCCTAGTATGCTAACTATTTCTCCTAGATATAAAAAATTAACTCCTAGTATTAGTATACTTTCTTTAGCTTGCTAAGGATCTCCTAGCTTATAGCCTCTATAAGGCCCTCTAGTACTTAGACTAGATTTATAATTATTATTATTATTATTAGCAGGTTCTTTATTGCTATTAGCGCGGGCAGGACTATTATAAGCGTAGCTAAGGCTAGGGCAAGCGTAACTAGGACTAAAAAGAGTGCAACTAGGGGACCCGCGGCTTATACTATAAAACCCCTAGACTCCCTACTCTAGTGCTAGTTCTACACCTCTTATAGCTCCTAACTAAGTTAACGCTACTATTATTATTAGATTAAATTCCTACTCTCCTAGCTTAGGACCCTAGGGTATACTTACCTTTATTGCATTAGTAGTTCCTCCCTTAATAATAAATTTAATAGCTGCCTACCTTTTTTCTATAATAGCAAAGTCTATAACCTAAAGCTATTAGTATCTCTCCCTCCTTATAAGCTTCCTACTCCTAACTTACTATCTAGTATTTTTATTATAAGGTTATATAATAATAATAACTAGCTAAGCAAGTACCTGCTACTAGTTAATTTTCGCTCCTACTATATAACCCCTAAGTATACTTACTAGTTTAATCCTAGCAAACCTGCTCTTTTTTAATAAGCCTATTAATATATGCCCTATAGGGCACTGCTTATAGTTTATTAGGCTTAACTACTACTAGCGTTAATTATATTAGGATTATAGTAGGGGATAGGGCTATTATTTTTCTTACTAAGTTACTATTATTATTATTATCTTGCTATTACTTAGTTACCTGCTAGGTTATATATTAGTATACTGCCCTATATAATTATATTAATCGACCTAATAGCTAGCTAACCTCTTAAGCTAAAGGACCCTTATTTTTTAAGATAATTATAAAAAAAGAAAAAAGAAAGGAGGGAAAAAGAGGAAAAAGAGGTTTATATACCCCCCCTAGAGCGGATTTACTATTATTCCGATTCTACTACCCCCTCTGCCTTTACTGCCCTCCTCTCCCCCTCCCCTACTTTCCGCGCTAAGTTATTACTACCCCTTTTTATCTCCCCTTATCTCCTTTGTTTTTCCGAGACTACTCTAGCGGGCAGCTGCCCTATACCTTACTATACTACCGCGTTCCCCGCCTCGCGACCCCTAGGGGCGCGAGGCCTTTCTTTTGCTCTATTTGCTAGGGGGTTTTCCCTCCTAGGGGGGTTTTTCCTACTCGATATATATAGAGGTTCTAGATGCCTTTTATAGCCCCTAGCGTACGATTAATAATAATAATAATAATATATATTATATATATAATAGTTAGCGCTTTAGTAGGATTCTTAGCAATATTTTTAATATTAATATAAATAAGCAGGTATATATCCCTAGGGCCTAGGGGACTATAGACCTCCCTCTAGACTTAGATAGACTAGTATACCCCTTTATTATAAACCCTAATATTAGGGGCAAGCTAATAATATATATGCTTAAGGCTATCCTAATACTACTAAAAGCAGAGGAGATAGCAAAGGCTAAGCAACTAGGGGCTGCCTTTTATAACTATAGCAGTAATAATAATAGCAATATAGTAGAGGTACTAGCTAAGAGGCAGAGGTTAAAAGCAGTAGCAGTAAAGGGAGAGAGGGCAGTAATAAAAAAGGGGGCGGAGGTAGAGAGTGCAAAAAGAGAGCAGGGACCTAGAAAGGGGGTCCTAGTTACTACTCTAGAGGTTATAGAGACTCTAAAGCAGGGGCCTAAATATCCCCCTAAATAGGGTTATAGATATAAGCGCAAGGGTAATAGTAGGCGCGGGAAGGGAGCATTAGGTAGAAAGTAAGGGTTAGTAGCGTTTTTAGGGAGGCATTAGTAAATAAAAAAGCAGTCCGCTTTTAAAAAGCAGTAATACTCTTTATCCTATATAATATAAAGGCAAGATTAAACTAATATAGGCAATATAATTATATAAACTATAGAGCTAGCTTACTAGCAAAGACCTTGCGGTTAAAAAGATAGATAAGGTCGGCCTAGTCCTTTAGGGGGCCTAGATTAGAGAGCAGGAGTTTTTAGGCGCTTATATAAGGGCAGTAGAGAAATAAGTACTTAGTAGTCTTATCCTTGCTAGTACTATAGGGGCAGTATAGAGATAGAATATTAGGGACGCAGTATATATAGAGAAAATAGTTTAGCTTAATCCTACTAGACTAAAGCTATACTAAGATACTGCTAAGGAATTTAGGAAGGGTAGTATATAAGTCGAGGGCAAGACGCGGTTTAAATTAAGGGCGCTTATTAGTTGCCTATCTATAAGACTAGCTATAGTGCTTAAGGCGGCCCTTCTAAAAATCCTACTAGAGGAGCTATTTAGCCTAAAAACGCTCCTATAAGTCCTAATATAACTATAAGCTAGGGTTAAGTAACCCTGCTTATTATATTATAGAGTCCCTTAGTAGCTAGAGTATAATATAAAGGGCAGGGGGTTAACTATAGCAGGGCTAAAAGCGCTAGGAGACCTAGGCGTACGCGGCTTAAATACTAGTAGCAATACTATTAGCCTTTAGAAGCTAAAAAGTATAAGCAGAGCAGTAGGAGAAGTATAAATTAAGAGGAGGAATAAAGGCTTTAGACTCTATATAGTATAGGGGGGTAGCCTTATAGGCTCTAGTAATAACCCTAAGGCATTTAGATTAGACCTTAGATAGTTTTTTATAAATAAGACTATAGGGCGGACTTAATAGGACTATAATAGGAGCAAAGTAGGCTATGCTATAAGCGATTACTAATCGGATAACCTTTATATAGATCTTATAAGCGCAGATAAGAGAAAAGCCTTATATAAATATAGCGAGGTTAGTTAGTATAAGCTGCTATTTCTAGAGCTTTTATATAAGTTAATATAAGTAGGCCTTCTATATAAGCTTATAGTAAATCTAGACGCTAAGTATATAGGCCTCCTATATAGGGACTATTATAGAGCTGTTAAGGGTAAGGGAGGATATATTAGCTTTATAGGCGCGTATAAAGTAAATAAGTTCGCTCTTAAGGGGTTAAAATAATATCTTATACTCCTAGGCCTAATCCTAGCAGACCTTTTATGCTTAGACTAACTAGTCCCAAACCTATTATAGCGTACGGCTAGTTTTAATAATATTAGTATTATCCGCAAACCTAATAGAGATAATTCCGATTTATCTTTTAATCTAGCAGTAGAGGGATAAAATATATAAGACAAATAGGATTAGGGATATTAGGGACTTTTAAGGGACTCCCCTCTTAATAGTAAAGGGTTTAGATAAGCGTCTATCGACTTTAAGCCTAGAGCTATAGCTAGTAAAGTAGCTATAGATAAGCGCAATAAGCTAAAGGAGGAATTTAAAGAAGTTAAAAATAGTAATAAGCTTGCTATATAATATATAGTTAAAGGCGCTAGTTATATTAAGCATAAAAAGCAATATAGAGCCCTATTAGGCCTAAGCCGCGTGCACTATTTTAGTAAGTATAGAAAGTATACTATTAGTAGAATAGTTAAAAGATTATACAAGCAGTAGATGAAAAGTTAACAAATCAGAAAGGTAATTACGTAATATAGAAGAAGAAGAGGAATCACGTAATAGTCTAAAAGAGGAAATTAAAGAAGAATTAGAGGCAGGAGAGGTGTTTGTATTAAGAAGGTGAGAAAAGCTAATGCTGATAATTCTTCCAAGTAGGTAGGAAAACCCTCCTCCTTTTATAGACAATTTCTCAGGAATAAAGGTACTTCTCGAGATACTTCAAAGTTCCTACTTATAGTACTCTAACGTACCTATACGTTACTACTTTCCCTTTGTTTTAAGGTATTTTCTTTCTTAAGATATTTAACTTAGAAGATCGGCGATTTAGAGGAAGACTTGTAGCGATCTAACTAATCTAACTAATCTAATCGATCTAATCGATCCAATCGATCCGATTAATCTAACCCGCTATAACCGCTATAACGTGCCCGCTATAGCCCCTATAGGTACGTACTCACCCCGCTATAAGCGCTATGCTTAGGGGGGTATAGGTATAGTTTAGGCTGTATATGTTTTAAGTCTTTTTTATAAGCTTATTTCTTATCTGTTTAAGATAAAAAGATATGCATTTTAAAGCGTTTTAAAAAGACTATAAAATAGTTCAGGTTTTATCTTATAAAAGTACCTATTATATATTTTTATTAAGCTTTTTATAGCTGTATTATTATATATACTCTTATAAATAGCAAGGTTTATTACTTATCTGCCTAAAGGGAAGAACTATAATAGCTTTAAAAGCATAGGATAGTTTTTATACTAAAATAGTCTTAAAGACTTTCCTAACTATATTTAGGAGCGAGATTTGCCTATAACCCCTAGGGGTCTATAAGACCTCTAGGCTCTTGCCTGCTTTTTAAAGCACTATAATATTCGACTCCTTATATTGAGCAGGAAAATAGCTATACGCAATATAGCTATAAAGGACTAAGGTAAGGAAGGAGACTAATAATAGGCTATACCCTTTAAAAAAGCTAACTAGGATCCTATTAAGACTAGCTAATTTCTAGGAGGCAATGCTAAAAAGAGCGGAGTATATCTTAGAGTCGCTAACCTTTAGAGCAATATTAATAGCTAGGAAAGGGTCCTTAAAAAAAGAAGGGGTATATTTGCTAGATTTAGGGGAAAGAACTTATTAGCAAGCAGCTTAGTCTTTCCCTTATAGAATAACTATAGGCTGCTAAAGGTATTACGCTATAAGGCTAGTATATAGGTTAGTTCTAGAAGGGTTTAGCTTTATAATTAAGCCTACTTAGTTATAAACTATAGGGTCTAGGGATTGCTAAATACGCTATTAAGAAAATCCCGCTAGTTATTACGCTTTGCCTTATAGACTATAGCCTTCTAGATAATAATTTTATTGCCTAGGACCTGCTATTAAAATAGGCTAGGGTTTGCTTGCTATACTTGCTAAGCTCGCTTTATATTATATACTGCCTTGCTAACCTCTTATATCTACTAAGGGTATAACCTAGGGCCGATTTACTAGGGGAGAGATAGGACTATAATAGTTGCTATAGTATCGAGTTCCTAGTATAGCTAGTCTAGAGTAGCGTTTATTTAATCTAGTAAACCTATAAGCGCCTAAGAAAGTAGGAGCCTATTATATACTTTAGTAAAAAGGACGTCCTTATTAAATAACTTTTAACGCCTAGTATAGGCTATATATAAGGGGGGATTAAAGTTAAAAGAGGCGGATTATAGTATATAATTAGAACCCTTAAAGTCAAGATCGGGCTAAAAAAAGTTAGGAAATAGCTAGGGGATGCCTAGATAAAGTTAATAGTACTCGATTAGCAGCTATGCATTTTTTTAGAAACCTTATATAAGGGTGTAATAAGTTTAAGGCGCAACTATCCTATAACTTAAAAGAACTCGAGGACTTATAGCAAGGATTATTTATAAAGGTCTTATAAAAGATAATAGGCGTTAAGATTACTAAGGAGGACGCAAGGGGTATTTAGGTTAAGCTAGTCTTATAGATAAAGAAAAGGGCCTATCGAGATACTAAAAAGAAGGGAGTAAACTAATAGGATTTAAGGGCTATAGGCAAAAAAGGCTCCTGCTATATCCTAGCTAAGAATAAGTATCTAAGAGTAAAGTTTATAATATTTATATATATAGAGAAGGGCCCTACCCTTGCTATATATAAAGTAGTAGGGGGCAAGGCCTAAGAGTAGCAGTTAGCTATAGGTATTAAGTTAAGCCTTTTAGATTACTACTATATTATAACTATATTTAGAGAAAGGGCAAGGTAAATAAGATAGTTTAACTTCTATATATTTTATATAAGGGCCTTAATTTTTATTAAGTTATATAAAGGGAGTAGTAAATAGCGATTAAGACGTTAGTATAAGCTAGGTACAGGAGGGGGTAAACACAGGGGCAGTACTATACTGCGTGCGGCCTTGCTATCCGACTATAGGGCGGGAACGGCTATAGAGGCCGCCTCTAGTTTATAGCAAGTATCCGATCGGGGGTTTAAAAAGGGGAATTTCCGTATTACCTAGAGAGCCGTAGTAGGCCTTTTTTTATAGCAAAACCTAGGTAAAGCCGTCCTTATTAGTAGATAGTATAGGCTAGGAAACGGGCGGTTATTAAGAAGTAGGCAGTAGTTAGCTAGGGTTTAGCAGTTAGTCTTAGTAGTAGTCCTAGAAGTAATAAGGTTATATAGGGTAAGCGGATCTAGCCCTATCCTAGTGCTAGCAGGATACTTTGCAGTCTTAGGACTATAAGGTGTAGTTCCCTTTGCATAGGACGCAGTAGCGTTAATATTTACCCTTAAAAGCAGGGCAGTTAGTTTCTTCTCCCTTATATAGGAAGGACCCGTAATGCCTGCAATATAGGGTATTTTTATAGTATTTAGCTATATAACTAAACTAGAAATATTAATAGTATTATTTAGGGCGGATAGTTTCCTTATAAGGTTTATAGTAAATAATCTTAGCGTTAATAATTAGTCTATTTATATAGAGTCGATTAGTATTAGCTATACTGCTAATACTAAGGATAAGGCAGGTCTAAAATATAACCCCCTAAGGACCCTTATAGGGCTTAATTGCCTAAGCTCTAATAACGTTAATCCTATTAACCTCCTTAATGCCCTAAAGCAACTTATTTTTATTTTAGAGGGCGGCTAAAGTGCAGATGCCCTTAGTAATTATAGCGTATAAGTATTAAGTAAGTATAGCTTCCTTGCTAAAAGCCGCCTAAATCTATCCCTTAGGATAGGCGTATAATATTTTATTAGGGTCGAAAGTAAGTATAATATTACTGCTTAGCAGGCGCCTAGTAGTATTTATAGCAGGGTCGCCTATAGCGGAATTAGCTTTATTAATAATCTTAATAAAAGTAAGTAAGGGTATCCCTTTAATAACTAGGACGCCCTAAACTAAGATTAGTATCTTGCGTTCCTATTAGGCTAGTACTAGTTAGATAAGAGGTAGTTCTAAGGTTAGCATAGTAGCAGGAGCGGCAAGCATAGCGGCCTAGGACGGTTTTAACCTAGATATATAGGGTTATAGAGCCTTTTATATAGCCGACTTAATAGATTTCTAGATTACGCAGGTAATAGTAGTAGGAAGGGAAGTCTTATCTATCTTAGTTATAGCAGAGGCGCGTTTCTAAAGCTTCTTCTATACTATATCTATAATAGCCTATATAGCCCGAAAATTTTTGTATAAGACTACCTTAGCAAGACTATTAAAAGCGTTTTTTATAATAGGATTAGTTAGCGCTCGTAGCGTTTTTATAAATAGGTTCTTATTAAGTATATTAACAATATTAAATTAGCTAGCACTTATATACGGGTGCTATTATAACTATGCAATCCCCCTAGGACCCCTATTAATTACTATTAGAACCCTAATAGTATTGCCAGGGGCCTTGTCTAGGGGCGCTGCAGATAGCGCTATACCGAACGAGAAGGAGAAGAAGGAAACTAAATATAAAGACTTGCAGTCGCAAATAGAGATTATAGCGAGCGTTTTATCGTTGCTATAGCAAATATTGTTAACTACTAGAGATTAAATAAGTAGTTATAATAGTAAAAGGATAATTAGCAGCGTAGACTAAAATATATCCCTTTTAATTTTTTAGTACTTAAATTCTTTGTTTTTATAAATAGATTACTTATAAATAATAATAATTTATTTTTATAAATTAGATATAGAATTATTCTAGGCAATAAAAATAGGATAGTAAATAAGTTTATAATAAAAGGAAATATTATTTACTAGAGTTTTATAAAGTATAAGAGGATTACTTAAAGTATTCTTGCCTTAGAAATATATAGTATATTATTTAGATTCGATATTAGTATCTCTCTAGTAATAATATTAAATTAAATTATAGCTAAGCTAGGATTAGCCTAAGTTCTTATTATATTATATACAGATTTGTTTTCGCTCTATAAGTGCCTTATTAAGCTTAAAATAATAAAAGAAAAACGATTTATTACCAATATTATATTAATCCGTAAATTATATAAGGGGCGAGAAATTAATAAGATCTAATAGATTGCAGGAAAAGATAATCTTACTAATACTATAATAAAAGCAACTATAAAGAAATTAACAAAGAGATAATACTAAGTCGAACTAAAGAGGAGTAATAAATAGAACTACTAAGAAGAGAGAGAGAGAAAGAGAGAAAAGCTCCCTGCTAGCTAGCTATATACCTTATAAAGTCGGCTATTAGTAATAAGTCTATACTAATACGAGCCTATTATATCCTAGCTAAGCTAGAGAGCCTGCTAGTCCTATATCTATAATCCCCCTATATAGATATAACTAGGTTAAAAACCTAGTCCTTTATATACCCTCTATCCTTAGAGGAGACGAGAAGCATAAGCTAGTTAACGCTATACAGTTAATACTATAATAGCTATGCGTTATGCTAGCGCAAAGCTATATATAAACTATAAAGGCCTGCTATAAGCGGCTAACTGCTAGCTAGTCCCTCCTAGAAAAGGGGAGTCTGTAAAATATAGAGTTATATTGCCTATATTAAGGCAGGAAAGCAGCTACCTAAGCAGTAAATAGAAGGAATCCTATATACCTAGCGCATACCTTAAGGGGGTTCTCTTAAAGCAGGGTAGCCTTAGAGGGGCCCTTTGCTATAATAACTAACCTAGCTTTAAGTATATACTATATCGCCTAGTCGCAAGGGTTATTTTCCTAGCCTAGCGTAATTAGTATTAGTATATACTGCCCTGCCCTGCGTTATGCGCTAATAATAAATTAACGCATATAAAATAGAGGCAGGACACATATATACTAATTACCTAGCCTATCCTAGACTATAACCCTTATAGCTAATCTATAAATCCCTTATGCCTTATCGCCCTAGTTAAAAATCTCTGCCTTGCCCCTAGTCTTTTCCGCTAGCCTAGAGTCTAATACTAACCTAGTAATCTAAGATTATGCGCGCAGCTAAAAGCAGTTATATTAGAAGTAACTAACCTAGTTATATTTATAGCAATACTTATGCTAAGGCATGCTAAAAGCGCTAGATTTAATAGAACTAATATCTATTAGGTCGGCCTTAGTATAAAGTAGAAGATTAAATATTACTTAAGATATATCCCTAGAGTTAAATATACTATTAAAGCTCTTTAAGAGTAATATAAAAGCTTAATATATTATAAGCTATATTATCTCCTAATCTAGTCGCTTTTTAGGCTCTTAATAAAGACTAAAAGCTAATAGGATAATCTTAGTATAGTCGGACTAGTATTGCTTCTAGCCTTAAAGAGAATATATTCCTATTGCGTAATATATACGCTAAGGGACTCTAATATCTCCTATAATAAGGTAACTAAAGAAAGTGTTAGTAAGGTACGCACACATGTGTGGAAGACAGATATTTAATTAGTTATAACGTCTGTGTCTTAGAAAGAAAAAAGTGGAAATACCCTGCCAGATTAGTGTTAGTAAGGTACGCACACATGTGTGGAAGACAGATATTTAATTAGTTATAACGTCTGTGTCTTAGAAAGAAAAAGGTGGAAATACCCTGCCTATAAATATACAATCCTTGTCTTTGTCTTTCCTTCTTTTCCTTCTTAATTATCCCTTATATATATCCCTCGTGTATGTATTATTCCTATAGAAAGACCTATATATTACTCTTTATATAATTCGCTAAGAGTCTTATTAATATATACTAGGAAGGAATTAGGCTAATTAGCAAAATTATTAATACGTAATATATATAGAAAGAAACTTTGCTAGAAGGTGCTAAGTTGCGAATAAATATAAAAGAACTAGGAGCAACTGTCCTTAATTATAACTCTATTAATAGCAAACCTTGCTTAAAAAGAGGCTAGCTATATTAGAAGTCTAGAGCGAGAATCTAACGTATTAGGGGTAGGCAAAATTTAATAGCATTCTAAAGTTATACTTTCCGCATTATAGTTGTAGGTAGGGCATTAATATATATTAGTATAACACAAGAGAGGACTCTGCTTAAGTTAGCTCGGGTCCTTAATCTATTAATATCTGCTTATATCTATCTCTCTTCTTCTTTCGTAAGGGAAGAAGACAGAGTTTATATATATATTTCCCTAATCCTAATCCTCTTCTCCTGCTTTATCTTCCTAATCTCCCTATAATCCGCTTCTAATCTCGGACTAAGTTCGATCTAATTATGCTATAAGCACTGCCTAAATATAGCCCTATTATATAATTAAATGCTTTATCTATACGTACCTATCCCTAGTTATTTCCTTTAGGGGCAGATATACGTTAAAACGCGTAGATAATTTATATCGTGCATAGTTTATACACTAGCAGTCCTCCTTTTTATTATTAAATCGTTATAGGGGAAAGAAACAAATAAAAAGAAGAAAGGCATTAAAGAAAATAGTATATAGGAAAGATAGAAAGGAAGAAATAAATAAATAAGTATATAAAGAAAAAAATAGTAAAAGAAAAAGGGGTAAAGGGAAAGGAATTAGTCTTTTATAGGGTAGTAGGGTTATAGTGCGTACTTACTGTGTTTCGCGCTTTTTATATGCGTACATATAACTTACCCTACGAAATAAATTTATTCCCTCTCTTCCTTTTATACTTCTTCTTTTCTTCTTCCTAAACGTAACGAGTATAGTTAAATAGTATATCTATGTAAAAATATTTAGGATATAAAGATATAATCCCTTTAAAATAGAAAGAAAATAAGTATAGTATAAAGGCGATATCTATCTAATTTCGGGTTAGTATTAAAACAAAGTATTCTAAAAGTCGTAAAGAGTAAAAACAAAAGTAAAAGAATAATCGAGAAGGTTTTCCTAGAAAAAGAAGTAAATCCCTCTAGGTGTTTTGATTATTATCCTAAACGTTCTAAGTATAAGTCGAGGTCCTTAAGAGATTAAAACTACGGGCTATAAGAGTCCGTTCCTTCCTAAGGATCTTAGCGTTATTCGAGGTCGATTTAGTCTTCCTAAACGTTCTAGGTATAATTTAAGGTCCTTTAAGAGATTAAAACCGCGGGCTATAAGAGTCCGTTCCTTCCTAAGGGTCTTATTGTTATTCGAGGTCGATTTAGTCTTCCGAGCAGCTATTATACCGTCTAGTACTATAAGAGATTAAAACCGCGAACTCTAGGAGTCCGTTCCTTCCTAGGGTAAAAGTCGTTTCCTAGCTTAGGTCCAGGCATCTATTTCCTAGCTAATCTGTATTTTATTAGATATAGGACTCGTATTAATAGCTAATAGTAATACTAATTAGTATAAGTAGGGCATTAATATATATTAGTATAATATAAGAGAGGACTCTGCTTAAATTAGCTCGGGTCTTTAATCTATTAATATTTGCTTATATCTATCTCTCTTCTTTTTTTATAAGGGAAGAAGATAGAGTTTATATATATATTTCCCTAATCCTAATCCTCTTCTCCTGCTTTATCTTCCTAATCTCCTTATAATCCGCTTCTAATCTCGGACTAAGTTCGATCCGATTATACTATAAGCACTGCCTAAATATAGCCCTATTGCATAATTAAATGCTTTGTTTATGCGTACCTATCCCTAGTTATTTCCTTTAGGGGCAGACACGCGTTAAGACGCGTAGACGATTCGTATCGTGCATAGTTTATATAATAGTTATAAATAGAAAGGAGTTCTATTTAATATAAAGGAATTAATAAAGAGATAATACTAAGTCGAACTAAAGAGGAGTAATAAATAGAACTACTAAGAAGAGAAAGAGAAGAAGGGAGAGAAGCTCCCTGCTAGCTAGCTATATACCTTACGAGGTCGGCTATTAGTAATAAGCCCGTACTAATATAAGCCTATTATATCCTAGCTAAGCTAGAGAGCCTGCTAGTCTTATACTTATAATCCCCCTATATAGATATAACTAGGTTAAAGACCTAGTCCTTTATAGTAACCCTAAATAAAATACTAGAATATTTTATTAATATAAATAAAGCTATAATCTCTTTAGAGGGATTCGTAATAAGGAAAGAAATAAACTAGTATAAGATTAAATCCAATCTAAATAAAATTCAATTTAATAAAAAAAGAACTGCTAGTATATATTTATTAGGATTAAAAATGCAACTATAAAATATAGAATAACCTATTTCTATATAAGCCCCTTTTTTTATAACTAACTTAGCGATTATCCTAGTTATAATATATATAAACCCCTTTCTACTAGATATTTAATATTATCCCTATTATAGTATATATTACCCCTTTCTATATAAGTATTATGCCCCTTTAGGTAGGAAATAGGAGTATAATAAGGGCAGTATAAAAAGGAAAGTAGATTACCCCTAAACTTGTAACGGCCTTAAAATAACAAGTAAATGTATTATAGGCACTATAAACAAAGATTCTAAGATAAAGAGAAAAAGAGAAAAAGGGACACAAAGCTGTGCACCCTGAAAAAGACTATATACACTGCTACACGTAACCCAGGGTCTATTAGGGCTATAATTAAATAGTTAGTGCCCTTGTAACTAGTCTTATAGATACGTGGCCTAAGAGTCAGTGTGTATATAGCAGTGGCCTAAGAGTTAGTATGTGTATAGCGCTTAACACTACCCCCTAACTAAGGCCTTAATATGCCTATTAAGGCGGATATTTGCGGACTCGTAAAGTATTGCCGACTATTGCGGCACGGTTATTATCGTCGTCGTTATTATATAGTGCATCTGCTATAGCAGCTGCTATCTACTTAGTTAAGTTTATAGGGGGTCTAGGGGCATTAACGTAATAGTTATAGTAGTCTTTTAAAGCAATAGGTGCGTTTTTAAAATTCCTAGCAGGATACTATATATTATCGGGATTATAGCCTCGCTATTATACTTAATATTCTAGACGCTTATTCCTACTAGTAATACGAGAATAGAGTATATAATCGACTTCCTACTCGGGCGTACTATAGATTTCTTTAGGTTTAGGAGTTAAAACTATTTAATCGGGCAATAGGTTATTTAGGGCCTTGCAAAGTCGGTTAGCGTAGAATAAATTAGTTATCTTATAGCTATCTAGCAGGTCGAGAATATAGCTAAAGCCTTTCTTAGTAGTAATTATAAACGGACTAGACTACTAAGTATTAAAACAAGTTATTAGGGCGATTATACTAAATCCCTTCCGCTATAGGAAGACCTTATTACTAATAGTAAAGTCTATAGGGCGTCTCTTCTTATTAGCTTATTGCTTTTGCTATTCCTAGGTTTAAGCTATAGCGTTACGAGCCTATTACTGCACTTTTAGGGCGTAGGCAATAAGGCAGGACGCAATATAGGCAGGGTCTTAAGAGTTATTAGGGGTCGAGGAACTACTTAATTAGGGCAGAAATAAAGGGTTCCTAACCTCCTTTCTAAGTACTACTATTAAGGGGGCTATACTAATTAAGGCGTGCTAGGATAAATTATACGCAAAGTTTAGCGCTAGTAAATAATCGCTCTAGTTATCTTAATGCTTATTAATATTATAGCATAGCCTCTAATCTAGATACTAATTTATAACCTTAACGCTGCTTTATATTTATAAGTAAAGGGCGCTACTATAATAATGCTTTATACTAGTAAGGTAGTTAATTCTTTTTAGGAATAAAGAGATAAAAGGGCTAGCATTATCCGTAATCTAAGCAGTTAGCAGGCTAAAAAAGCGGTATAAGTGCTAGAAGTAATAGCTAGCAAGGGTCTTTAAGGTATTATTCTTCTTCCTAGGCAACGTAGCAATAATCTGGCTAAGCTTATAGATAAAGGTCTAAACGTAGTCGTAGCCGTAGCGATCTATAGGTATAGTTTTTCTATTATAAGTAACGTGTTCCTAAATAGCGGTTAGTACTAGCAGAGGGTATAGGAGTCCAGGGGTCTTATTACGCGGGGTCTTATTTCTATAATAGTTATAGTAGTTGCAGATATACTTCTAGACGTCCTGCTTTATCTAGGGCTAGTAGTAGTCCTATTATAGTACTTTAATCGTCTTATTTTAGCCTTTATAAGCGAAGATTAGAGGTTCGTAGGCTTTACGAATTAGGGCTATGCGGAGGAATAGTCGTCTATTAGCAGTCTATTCTAGGATAATTAAGTGCTTGCTATAGTAGCCGAGTTTTTAAATCGCGTTCTCTTTTTAGATAAGTATAGCAAGGTTAGTACTATAAGGGGTCCTAGTATTAGGTATATAAATCGGGGCAACTATAGGGGTAACTTCTAGGAGGTCGAAACTAAGAGACTCTAGCTTAATTAATTAGTTTATCTATTCTTCTTTCTCTCTAGCCTTAACTATAGGGAGTTCGACTATCTTGCGCAAGAGAGTATTAGCGGCTATATTTAGTCGGCCTAGGCAATAGAGGAAATAGATATCGAATTAAGCTAGGAAGTCGGACTAATAGACTTATTAGATCGAGAGCAGCCTCTTTATTAAGAAATATATAAGGGCCTTATAGTCTATAATAATATCGAACTTCTAACTAAGGAGTTTTAGGTAGAAGTGCTTAAGATTCTATATAATAGCAAGGAGTTTATAGTCTTAGATTAGGTAGGCGCGTTTAATAGGGGATATAGTTTTAGAAAAAAAGCCTATAGGCTTCTAGGTCGAGTTAGTCTACTATTGCTATAGAATACTAGCGGTTATATTATAGGAGGCATTAGTTTTAAGTTAGGTTAGTAGTTTAGGATAGAAAAAAGCGAGAATAGGAGCTTTAGTTACGAGCTTTTTTATTTAATTAAATGCTTTGCGCTATTCTAGTTTAAGTTTAAAAGGCGTATCCTTTTTAAGCAGTTAGTTTAGGGGTTTAGCTGCTATACTAG
This sequence comes from Ophiocordyceps polyrhachis-furcata BCC 54312, assembly GCA_001633055.2. Classification (NCBI taxonomy): domain Eukaryota; kingdom Fungi; phylum Ascomycota; class Sordariomycetes; order Hypocreales; family Ophiocordycipitaceae; genus Ophiocordyceps; species Ophiocordyceps polyrhachis-furcata. Next base: position 1,934,758 of record LKCN02000006.1, read on the forward strand.
CGTAGTAGCAGAAAATCCAGATAAAGTTATAAAGACTTATAAAAAAGCGTATAGCTTTATAGTCTCTAAGGTCTTTAAACTTCTAATCTATAATAGCCTGCACCTTATAGGGGTCGATACTAAGTCCTATACTAGCGTATAGCATTACGCTAAAGTAGTTAACTTTAGTAATATTAAACTAGGATTTCTTAATATTACCTTATAGATTAGCCTAATAAAGGCGCTAGATAACTTTATAGTATTTAGTCTAATAATCTTCTTTGTTATTATTATCCGTATAGATTAGGATATTATCTGCGTACGCACTAGTATATTAATCGAGGAGGTCGTATAGCTAGGCATTAATAAAGTTCTAGAACTAAGCAGGGCTAACCTTTAATCTAAATAGGAGGACTAACTAATAGAATATACTAAACCTAGTATAGAACGCTATTAGGTATTTAGAGGCTAGGTCGAGATAGAGATAGTAGAACGCCTAGATAATATCGATCTTCGAGAAGCGTTTCGCAGATTAGCAGTTAAAAGCAGTACTATTAAGCAAGGGGGTAGGCAAGATACGGCTCTTTAGGTAGTCGTTTATCTAATAGTAGTCGATATAGAAGCATTAGGCTATAGAGTACGGCTTTAGCGCAAATAGGATAGAGGCAGTATATAGGCTAGCGTTAGGTTTAATAAACCCTATTTTAAGCAAGTAGTCTATAGTTTCTTTTTTTAATAGCAAGTACTTAATTAGAGTATAATAAGATAGGGGACTAGCTAGGTAAAGGGGTTTCTTAAGTTTAAGCATAATATTATAATTTATAACTAAGATAAAGGCTTGCAAGGATATATGCTTCCTTTTTACTAAAGAAGCCTTCTATATACGCAAGGGGCTGCGGGATTAGGCTATAGATTAGGGCAATATAATCGGGGTCTTCTCTTGCTAGGAACGGGATTTCTTAACCTTAGTACGTACAATTCGCAGGACTAAGCTTTATAATCGATATTTCGGGCAGGTCGGGGTTATCTTCTAGGGGCATAGGCTAAGTTAGTATTAAGAGAGTTAGTTCCTTCTATTATGCCTATTAGGGATCCTCTTAGATTGCTTGGATTAATTAGTTTCAGCAATCCTAGTCGTCTTTCTAGGGGTTAGTCGGGTTAAGGGTCTTAGTTTAGGTTAGGGTCTAGGCTAGCTTTTTTTTCTTCGTAGGCTATATAAAGTCGTTATTCTTCTATAAGCGTTAGAGGATCTTATATTTCTTTTTATCTGCTTTAATTAATTAGTTCTAGCGTTCCGCGTTAGCCTAAATAGCCGGGTCGATTTGCCTATTAAGTAAAGGCGTTTTAGGCAGAAGGATCGAGAGGGAGTACTTAGCAAAGGCAGGGAGGTCGTTAGGCTAGATAAGCTTCTAAGCAGTATAGTCGAGTAGTAGTTTCTTTTTAGCTAGCTAGTATAGGCTAATAAAAAGATCCTAGGTATAGTTAGTAACTTAGAAGGTTTCCTAGGGAAAGGACTAGCTATTAATTATAAGGGTTGCGATTAACTACTTATATACTAGACTAGCTAGGCGACCTTAGAAATCGACTAGGGGGACTAGACTAATAGGGACTAGTTTAGCATTAAGGCGTTTAACGGCCTGCTTAGCGAATTAGCGACTAATAAAGAGACGGGCATCTGCTCTAGTATTATAGAGAGATAAGGCTTAAAAAGCAATTCTATTAATTTAAACTTAACTATTAATAGTAAATAACTCTCCTACCTTCTTCTCTATACGTAAGACCTTTAGGACTATTAAAAAGCCCTATAATAGTCCTACTCTTTTCCCGAATCCGAGTCTTTAGAGGCAGTCGGTAATAGCGTTAGCGTCCTCCTTATACCCGAGATCCGGGCTTAGTTAGAGCATTCTTTAGCTATATAGCCCTTCTTTCTATAGATAAAGCACGTGCTATTATCCTAGTAGACCCTTTTTTTATCCTTAGAGAGAGCCCTGCCCTTTCCCTTAGACGTTATTATTAGGGTCTTTTTAGTTTCTCCCGCTAACTTATCTTTATAGCAGGGAGTATAACTACCTAATTACTAGGTCTTTTAGTAAGCAGTATTTTTCTTTTAGCAGTAGACTAAGTCCTTAATATAGCCGTAAAAGTCTTTATAAGAAAGGTTATTATCCTTAGTCTTAGTTAATAGGCTAGAGTCTAGGTTAGTTAGAAAGTAGTCCTAAAGCATATACTTTATCTAATTAAATAGTATATAGGCCTTAGCAGCTAGGTTATTAAATTCCGCGATAAATTCCTAGATCTCCTACTTGCTAGAGATCGAGAAGTTTAAATAGCAGAGGCGCTTAGCAACCTCTACGAACTTATTAGGATTGCTATAGGCGGACTCGAGATACTAGACTATCTTAGCTAGTCTAGAGAAGGGTTATTCTATCGAGTCGTACTAGGTCTCGAGGGTCTTATAAGCCTTGCTATTAAGAGAGCAAAATAAAAAGCCTATCCTGTCTTCCTTATTCTATAAGGTAGCCTTATTAGTTTTTATCTTATCTTTTAGGTTAGTTAGAAAGGCGCTAAACTTGCTTTTCTTTCTAGAGAACGTTCTAATATCCTTATAGCGAGTTTTAGCCGAGTTAGAGTAAGCTAGGTTCGGTTATCTAATAGTAGCAAAGATAGGCTATATAGCCTTTCTAGAGGGGATAAAAGCAGTAAATCGATTCGCAAAGGCTATCGAGGCTTCTTTATAGCAGGCGGGCTTAGGGGTCTATTAGCTCTATAAGTTAATAATCTGCTACTAAAAAGCCGCTAACTAGGACTATAGGTCCTAGTTAGTCGGGGTTATTAAGGAAAAAGCTATAATTAAATAGTCTTTCTTCTTAATATTATAATCTTAGTCTTAGGGGTTGTATTTTAATTCTCTCGAGGCTAATCTTATAGAGCTTCGAGGAAAGGTCTAGTTTTAGCTTCTAGATATATATTAGGAAGCGGGTCTAGGTCTTAGGTCTTATTCCTCGGAGCCTAATTAAATAGTCTAAGGGTCTAGGAGTCTTCTAGGGTCTCGGCTGCCTTTCTTAGCAATAAAAGGTCGTAGTCTGGTCTTAGGTCGTATTATACGGGTGTTTTGCGTCTTCGTATAAGATATAAGGTTAATACGTATTTATAAACCGCTCGTTAGCAATATATCGATCTTAGAATAGTATAACGGCCTTAAAATAATAAGTAAATATATTATAGGCACTATAAAAAAAGATTCTAAGATAAAGAGAAAAAGAGAAAAAGGGATATAAAGCTATACACCCTGAAAAAGACTATATATACTGCTATACGTAACCTAGGGTCTATTAGGGCTATAATTAAATAGTTAGTGCCTTGTAACTAGTCTTATAAATACGTAGCCTAAGAGTTAGTATATATATAGCGGTAGCCTAAGAGTTAGTATATATATAGCGCATAATAAAACTTAGCATAATAAGTATATAATATTATAATAAGTTTATACTAAGGTTGTAATTATAAGTAGGGCATAAATATATATTAGTATAATATAAGAAAGGACTCTGCTTAAGTTAGCTTAGGTCTTTAATCTATTAATATCTGCTTATATTTATCTCTTTTCTTTTTCCTTAAGGAAAGAAGCTAGAGTTTATATATACTATTCCCTAATCCTAATCCTCTTTTTCTGCTTTATTTTCCTAATCTCCTTGCGATCTGCTTCTAATTTCGGATTAAGTTCGATCTAATTATACTATAAGCACTGCCTAAATATAGCCCTATTGCGTAATTAAATGCTTCGTCTATGCGTTCCTATCTCTAGTTATTTCTTTTAGGGGCAGGAACGCGTCGAGACGCGTAGACGATTCGCGTTATATATAGTTATATGTATATAGTAATAATAATAGTTTAAAGGAGAAAGGAGGCGGCTATATATTTAAATTATATAGAGTTTAGGATAATTATATATTATCTCTAGTTTAACTTAGATGCCTTTAAGATAATATATATATTTTATCTTCCTCTCTAATAGAAGAGGAAAAGATAAATATAAGCAGATATTAATAGATTAAGGACCCGAGCTAACTTAAGCAGAGTCCTCTCTAATATTACACTAATATATATTAATGCCCTACCTATAAATGCCCTACTTATAAATACTTTACTTATATTTAATAAATATATATAAGAGATTAAGTCTTAAACCTATTTATATTTATATATAGGGTTTGTTAGGTTCTTAGGTATTAGGCCTTTTAGCTTAGCAGGGATAGAATAGGCTCGTATTAGCGCGGGCTTATTTTTAAAAGCCGAGCTCGTAAGGTATATAGCTAGCTAGTAGGGAGCTTTTCTCCTTTTCTCTCTCTTTTTTTTTAGTAGTTCTATTTATAACTCCTCTTAGTCCGACTTAGTATAGTCTTTTAGTTAATTCCTTTATAAAATATTCTAGTTATTATGAATATTAAGTTTCTAGCGTTTAGGATAGCCTTGCTATATAGTCTAGGTTTTAATTCTTTTTAATATATAAGTTAATATTTTACTAAGGTAAAACTCTTTAAAATATAAATTTCTTTTTGCTTAACTCCACCTTAAACCCCTATGCTTATAGTATAATAAGTGGGAAGGGGTTATGCTATTTTTAAACGCTATTTTATAATGCTAGTAGTAAAGAAAACTATGCTATGCTTTTTGCTAGATTAATACTAACTATACTTTTTATAAAGTGCAAATATCTCTAGACGCTTAACAACTATGCTAGAAGGGTAATTAAATAGAAATAGTATATTTACTTATCTTTTTATATTCTATTTATAAATCTTATATAAGTACTTGAAAAAAATATTAACTTATTTTTTAATTACTAAATAATTACTTATTAGTAATTTTTACACTCTAAAATATAAATTATAAAAAACATCTAACTAGGCTTAAATCCGTTTTTTTAATCGTAAAAAACGCAATACTTATATGTAATTATATTAGTAAGATTTTTTTTCGAACCTAGTGTATTACTCTAGGTAAACGTTCTATGTTTTCGTAAATACATTTCAGAAACTAGGAGCAAGAAAAAGCGAGGGTTGCCTAGTCTAAAAATGTCTATTCCGAGTAACACGCTTCAAAAGGTTTGTTATATAAACTGATTTATTTTCTTAGGTGTTGTGTATTCGAGGTTGACATTGCTGCAGCTGGCGCTTGAAATCGAGTCACAGGCCTTTCTAGCGCAACAGCAACTTGGCTCTATCCGAACGCAAATTGCCGTAAAGAATCGAGAGCAGCGACTTGCACGACTCACTCTGAGCGAGGTGGAGCTCCTGCCCCAAGATGCCATTTTGTACAAGGCAATAGGAAAGATGCACGTCAATCCCATTACTCTCATTCCGGCAAGACCGTGCCTTTCCCTGCCTCAGAGAAATTGACAATGGACAGGTTTACTGTTGCCAGCTGCCCTAATATAAAGCATGAGTTAAAAAGTCAATTAAACGAGCTAAAAGTCGACCTTCGTCAACTTAATCAACGATTGCAATACTTTGAGAAGACATATAATAACTGTCAAGAGCATATAAATAAGATGCAAACTTAATAGCAAAACTCCACACAGTGTACAGAGTATTATAATACTAAAACTTATATAAATTAAGGAAAAGTAACTGTATTAAAAATAAAAAAAATATTTCTATATAAATAGCCTTTTTAAATAATTTAAATATATATAGTATGTATTTATTCTTTTTAAAAAAATAAATATATTATTTATTTTATTATTATTTATTTTATTATTATTTATTTTATTATTATTTATTTTATTATTATTTATTTTATTATTATTTATTTTATTATTATTTATTTTATTATTATTTATTTTATTATTATTTATTTTATTATTATTTATTTTATTATTATTTATTT
>LKCN02000006.1:1941038-1955458 GCA_001633055.2 Ophiocordyceps polyrhachis-furcata BCC 54312
TAATAATAATAATAATAATAATAATAATAATAATAATAATAATAATAATAATAATAATAATAATAATAATAATAATAATAATAATAATAATAATAATAAATTATATATAAGAAAGAAAGTATAATAGACTTTAATAAAAAATACTACTACTACTACTACTAATAATAATAATAGAGTAAGAAATCATATTTATTTATTTGTTTAATTATATATTAAAGGCTATAATAAGTATTTAGAACCTTTAAATAAATCGAGTAGGAAAAACCCTAAATAGGGAAAAGCCCTTAGCTATAAAATAAGGGAAAAGCCTCGCGCCTAAAAAGGTTATAAGGCAGGGAATATAGCAATATAGTAAGAAAAGCAGCTGCCTACTAGAGTAGTCTTAATATTATTATTATTAATTATACGCTAGGGGTTATAATAAGCATCTAGAACCTCTATATAAGTCGAGTAGAAAAAAACCCTTAAAAGAGGAAAACCCCCTAGCAAATAGAGTAAAAAAAAGGCCTTGCATTTTAAAAGGTTGTAAAGCAGGGAATATAGCAATATAGTAAAGTATAAGGCAGCTACCTACTAGAGTAGTCTTAAGGAATAAAAAAGATAAAAAGAAATAAGGGAAAAAGGGGGATAACTTAGCGCAGAAAGTAAAAAAGGGGAAGGGAAGGGTAGTAAAAGCAGGGAGGGTAGTAGAATTGGAATAATAGTAAATCTTCTCTAGGAGGGGTATATAAACCTTTTTTTTCTTTTTTTTTCTTTTTTTTTCTTTTTTATTATTTTATAAAGTAAAGGCTTTTTAACTTAAAAAGTTAGCCTACTATTAAATTAACTAATATAATTATATAGAGCAGTATGCTAATATATAACCTTATAAGTAACTTAGTAATAGTAATATAATAATAATAATAGTATATAACTAAGTAAAAATAGCTGCCTTTTTCCTACTTATAATCCTTATATGCTTAATACTACTAGTAGTAGATAAGCTATAAGCAGTACTATATAGTATATATATTAATAAGTTAATTAAAAAAGCTAAGTCTACTAGAATTAAACTAATAAGTACGCTTAAAAGTTGTATAGTAAAAATAAAAAATTAACTAGTAGTAAGTACTTGCTTAGCTAGTTATTATTATTATACTATTTTATACTAAAAATACTAAATAGTAAGTTAGAAGCAGGAGGCTTATAGGGAAAAAGAGAAAAGCTAACTATAATAAGTAATAGACTTTACTATTATAGAGAAAAAAAAAGCAGCTATTAAATTTATTATTAAAAGAGGAACTATTAATATAGTAGAAATAAGTACGCCCTAGGGTTCTAAGCTAGGAAAGTAGGAGTTCGATCTAATAGTAAAAATAGTATTTACTTAGTTAGGAGCTATAAAAGGCGTAGAACTAGTACTAGAGTAGGGAGTCTAGGGGTTTTATAGCTTAAGCTATAGTCCTCCTAGTTATACTCCCCTTAGTTCTAGCTATGCTTGCTTTAGCCTTAGCTATGCTTATAATAGTCCTGTCTATACTAATAGTAATAAAAAACCTGCTAATAATAATAATAATAATAATCTTAAGTCTAGTCTAAGTACTAGAGGGCCTTATAAAAGCTATAGGCTAGGAGATCTTAATAGAGCTAAAAAAAGTATATAAGTACTAAAAAGCTATCTTTTATATCTAGAAAAAGCAGTTAGCCTATTAGAAGAGTATTAACTAGTATTATATATATAATATTTAGCGCTTTTACAGAATTTTTAGCAATATTTTTAGTATTAATATAAATAAGTAAATATATACTCTTAGGGCCTTATAAACCTCCCTCTAGATATAAATAGACTAGTATAGCCCTTTATTATAAACCCTAATATTATTAGTTAACTAATAATATATATACTTAAGGCTATTATAATAGTACTAAAAGCAAAAAAAAGTAGTAAAGGCTAAGCGACTAGGGGCTGCTTTTTATAACTATAGTAGTAATAATAATAACAATATAGTAGAAGTGCTAGCTAAAAGGCAGAAGTTAGAAGTAGTAGTAGAGGAGGAGAGGGCAGTAATAAAGAAGAGGGCAGTAGTAAAAGGTAGGAAAGGGGAGGAGGGACTTAGAAAGGGGGCCCTAGCTATAACCTTAGAGGTTGCAAAAGCCCTAAAGCAAGGGCCTAGATATCCCTTTAAATAGGGTTATAAATATAAGCATATAGGTTATAGTAAGCATAGTAGGAGAGCGTTAAAAAGCAAGGAGAGGTTAATAGTGCTTTTAAAGTAATATTAGTAAATAAAAAAGCAGTCCGCTCCTAAAGAGTAGTAATACTTTTTATCTTATATAATATAAGAGTGTAAAGAACTAGGTCTTTAACTATAGGTAAGGCATTAATATATATTAGTATAATATAAGAAAGGACTCTGCTTAAGTTAGCTCGGGTTCTTAATCTATTAATATCTGCTTATATCTATCTTTCTTCCTTCTTCCTTAAGGGAAAAAGGCAGAGTTTATATATATAGTTCCCTAATCCTAATCCTCTTTTTCTGCTATATTTTCCTAATCTCCTTATAATCCGCTTTTAATCTTAGACTAAGTTAGATCCGATTATACTATAAGCACTGCCTAAATATAGCCCTATTATATAATTAAATGCTTTATCTATATATACCTATCCCTAGTTATTTCCTTTAGGGGCAGAAATATATTAAAACGCATAGACAATTCGTATTATATATAGTTATATTTATATACTAGCAGTCCTCTTTTTATTATCGAATCGTTATAAAAGAAAGAAATAAATAAAAAGAAAAAAGGTAAAAAAAAAGTATATATAAAAGATAAAAAGAAAGAAATTATATTAGAAATAAATAAATAAGTATATAAAAAAGAATATAGTAAAAGAAAAAGGGTAAAAAAATCGGTCTTTTATAGGGTAGTAGGGTTATAGTGCGTACTTACTATATTTTGCGCTTTTTATACGTATGCATATAAGTTACCCTGCGAAATAAATTCGTTCCCTTTTTTCTTTTTATACTTTTTCTTTTCTTCTTCTTTCTATACTCTTAAAGAAGCATTAAAGCATTACTATTATTATTAATAGTAAGTGCAAATAAACTCTAATAGGAATAGTAATAAGACTTTTTTAAAATTATTATATAAGGCTAATAAAATATTCTAAAAATACTGCTAAAATAAACTAAAAAGCATAGGGGTAGGGGGTATAGAAGGGGATATAAGGGCAGGCAGGGCAGTAGAGATAGTAGGCCTTTAGGCAAGGATACCCTAATAAGAAAGATAATAGTTATTAGTAGTAATAATAATAATAATAATAATATTATTTTAGTCCCTCCTCCGCGCACGCGTTAAAATAAGCAGAATTTTAGCTAATTAAATCGCGATTTTAAAATAATTTTTGCAACGTTTTATAAAGAGTATTAGACTAATTTTATATAAGTATCCTAGCCTTATTATTAAGCAGCTTGCTATAAATACCCCAGGTCTTAAAATATATACTACTGCTTATAATACTAAGTCGTTGCCTTTTCCTAGCTATAACTATACTAAAGACTCTAATAATAATAATAAGGACGCTAAAAACGCCTAAGGGGTTTTAGCAAAACTTATAAACCCTAAGTTATAGTTAGCTGTATAGGGAGGTAACTAGGATAGTCCTCTATTACTAGTATATCTCCTATCTAGCTTAGTAGCCGCCTATAGTTAATGCCTGCTAGAAATAGGATTTAGCTATAGTTAAGAGCTATTTCTATTACTCGTTATAGGGATTAAAGTGCAAAATAGTAAGTATCCCTTTCTAATATTAAAATAATTCTTAGCTAATATTAGATATAAAGCTAGCACTAGAAGCTAGTCGTGCTATACGGGCTCTAGCAGCGTTTATCTAGACGAACTATCCCCTTAATAAGTTCTAGAAAAAGGAGTATACTAATTTAGCTCGGGCTACTATATAAGCCTATTAGGAGTTTAGAATAAAAAAATAATCCTAGAAAATAGCTTAGCGGCTAGGGCAAGAATTAGCAGGTAGTTAGGGGGCAAAAAAATTTAAATAAGTATAGCTAGGCAAAAATTTTAAGTATAGCTAGGCGTAAAAATTTTTTAGATAGATTTAGCTAGGCAGGCAATTTTTATTTACTAGTTTGCCTAGGCTAAATTAAATTAATAAAAGAGATTCTTGCTTTCTAAATATAACAAGTATAGTTTTATTTTAAAAATAATTATATATCTATATAAAAGTATTTAGGATATAAAGATATAATCCTTTTAGAATAGAAAGAAAATAAGTATAGTATAGAGGCAATATCTATCCGATTTCGGGTTAGTATTAAAATAAAGTATTCTAAAAATCGTAAAGAGTAAAAACAAAAGTAAAAAAATAATTAAAAAGGTTTCCCTAGAAAAAGAAATAAATTCTTTTAGGTATTTTAATTATTATCCTAAATATTCTAGGTATAAGTTAAGGTTCTTAAGAGATTAAAACTATAGGCTATAAGAGTCTATTTCTTCCTAAGGATCTTATTATTATTCGAGGTCGATTTAGTCTTCTAAGCAGCTATTATACTATCTAGTACTATAAGAGATTAAAACCGCGAACTCTAGGAGTCTATTCCTTCCTAGGGTAAAGGTTATTTCCTAGCTTAGGTCTAGGCATTTATTTCCTAGCTAATCTATATTTTTATCGAATATAGGACTCGTATTAATAGCTAATAGTAATACTAATTAGTATAGGTAGGGTATTAATATATATTAGTATAATATAAGAAAGGACTCTGCTAAAGTTAGCTTAGGTCCTTAATCTATTAATATCTGCTTATATTTATCTCTTTTCTTTCTTCCTTAAGGGAAGAAGGCAGAGTTTATATATATAGTTCCCTAATCCTAATCCTCTTCTCCTGCTTTATTTTCCTAATCTCCTTATAATCCGCTTCTAATCTTAGATTAAGTTCGATCTAATATACTATAAGCATTGCCTAAATATAGCCCTATTATATAATTAAATGCTTTATCTATGCGTACCTATTCCTAGTTATTTTCTTTAGGGGCAGAAATGTATTAAAATGCATAGACGATTTATATTATGCATAGTTGTATTTATATATTAACCTAGTTATATCTATATAAGGGGTTTATAAGTATATAACTAGCAGGCTCTTTAGCTTAGTTAGGATATAATAAGCTTATATTAGTATAGGCTTATTACTAATAGCCGACTTTGTAAGGTATATAGCTAGCTAGCAGGGAGCTTTTCTCTCTTCCTTTCTTTCTCTTTTTAGTATTTCTATTTATTACTCCTTTTTAGTTCGACTTAGTATTATCTTTTTATTAATTTCTTTATATTATTATTATTAATTATACGCTAGGGGCTGTAAAAAGCATCTAGAACCTCTATATAAGTCGAGTAGGAAAAACCCCTAAAGGGGGAAAACCCCCTTGCAAATAGAGCAAAAGGAAGGCCTCGCGCCCCTAAGGGTTGCGAGGCGGGGAATATAATAATATAGTAAGGTATAGGGCAGCTGCCCGCTAAGGTAGTCTTAATAAAATAAAGGAGATAGGGGGAGATAAGGAAGGGAGGTAATAACTTAGCGTAGAAAGTAGGGGAGGGGAAGGGGAGGGCGGTAAGGGCGGAGGGGGTAGTAGAATCGGAATAATAGTAAATCCGCTCTAGGAGGGGTATATAAACCTCTCCTTCCTCCTTCTCCTTTTCTCCTTCCTTTTTCCTTCTTTATTATCTCGAGAGGTAAGGGCCCCTTAACTTAAAAAGTCGGCCTGCTATTAAGTTAACTAATATAATTATATAGGGCAGTATGCTAATACGTAACCTAGCAGGTAACTAAGTAATAGCAAGATAATAATAATAATAGTAACTTAGCGAGAAAAATAATAGCCCTACCCTTTACTATAATCCTAATATAACTAATACTAGTAGTAGTTAAGCCTAATAAACTATAGGCAGTGCCCTATAGGGTATATATTAATAGGCTTATTAAAAAAGGGCAGGTTTACTAGGATTAAACTAGTAAGTATACTTAGGGGTTATATAGTAGGAGCAAAAATTAACTAGTAGTAGGTACTTGCTTAGCTAGTTATTATTATTATATAACTTTATAATAAAAATGCTAGATAGTAAGTTAAGAGCAGGAAGCTTATAAGAAAGGAGAAATACTAATAGTATTAAGTTATAGACTTTACTATTATAGAAAAAGGGCAGGCAGCTATTAAATTTATTATTAAAAGAGGAACTATTAATATAGTAGAAGTAAGTATGCCCTAGGGTCCTAAGCTAGAAGAGTAGGAGTTTAATCTAATAGTAATAGTAGCGTTAACTTAGTTAAGAGCTATAAGAGGCATAGAACTAGTACTAGAATAGGGAGTCTAGGGGTTTTATAGCGCAAGCTATAGTTCCCCTAGTTATACTCCCCTTAGTCCTAGTTATGCCTGCCCTAGCCCTAGCTACGCCTATAGTAGTCCTGCTTGCACTAATAGCAATAAAAAACCTACTAATAATAATAATAATAATTATAAGTCTAGTCTAAATACTAAAAGGCCTTATAAAGGCTATAGGCTAGGAGATTTTTAGTAAGCTAAAAAAAGTGCGCTAATACTAGGAGTTAATTTTTTATATCTAGAAGAAATAGTTAGCATACTAGGAGAGTATTAATATATATTATATATATAATAGTTAGCGCTTTAGCAGGATCCTTAGCAATCTTCTTAGTATTAACCTAAATAAGTAAATATATATCCCTAGGGCCTAGGGGGCAAAGGACCTCCCCCTAGATACGGATAAACTAATCTAGCCCTATATTACTAACCCTAACGTTAGGAGTATACTAATACTATATATACTTAAAGCTGCCCTAATACTACTAAAAGTAAAAAAAGGACTAGGGGCTATTCGAATAGGGTTAGCTCTTTATAACTATAATAGTAATAGTAATAGCAATATTATAGAAGTGCTAGCTAAAAAATAGAGGCTAGAGGTAGTAGTAAAGGAGGAGAGGGTATTAGTAGAAGAAAGGGTAGCAGGAGTAGGAGGAAGGGGGGAAGAGAGTCTAGGAGAAAGGGACCTAGCCGTAACCCTAGTAGTAATAGGGACTCCGAGGCAAGGGCCTAGACGCCCCCCTAAGCGGGGTTATAGTTATAAGCATAGGGGTTAGGGCAGTTATAGCAGGAGAGTATTAGGAGGAAAGTAGAGCTATTAGTACTTTTAGAATAGGGTTAGTAAATAAAAAAGCAGTCCGCCCTTAAGGAGTAGTAATACCCTTTATCCTATATAGTATAAAAGCAAGGTCGAACTAATATAAGCAATATAGTTATATAAACTATAGAGCTAGCTTGCTAGTAGAGACCTTGCGGCTAAGTAGATAAGTAAGGTTAGCCTAGTCCCTTAGGGGGCCTAGGTTAGAGAGCAGGAGTTTCTAGGCGCTTATACAAGGGCAGTAGAGGAATAAGTACTTAGTAGTCTTATCCTTGCTAGTACTATAGGAGCAATATAGGGATAGAACGTTAGGGATATAGTAAGTATAGAGAAAACGGTTTAGCCTAATCCTGCTAGACTAAAGCTATATTAGGATACTGCTAAGGAATTTAGGAAGGGTAGTATATAAGTTAAGGCTAAGGCGTAGTTTAAATTAGGGGCGTTTATTAGTTGCCTATCTATAAGACTATTTATAGTGCTTAAGGCGGCTTTCCCGGAAATCCTATTAGAGGAGCTATTTAGCCCGAAGGCGCTTATATAGGTCCTAATATAACTATAAACTAGGGTTAGGTAACCCTACCTAATATATTATAGAGTCCCTTAGTGCCTAAAGTGCAATATAGGGGGCAGGGAGTCGACTATAGCGGGGCTAGAGACGCTAGGAGACCTAGGTATACGCGGCTCGAATGCCTGCTACGATACTATTAGCCTCGAGGAGCTAAAAAGTATAGGCAGAGCAGTAGGTAAGGTAGAAGTTAAGTAGAGGGACAAAAGCTTCGGACTCTATATAGTATAGGGGGGTAGCCCTATAGGCTCTAGTAATAACCCTAAGGCATTTAGATTAGACCTTAGATAATTCCTTATAAATAGGACTGCAAGGGGGGCTAGACAGGACTATAATAGGAGCGAAGTAGGCGGAACTATAAGCAATCGCTAAGCGGATAACCTTTATATAGATCTTACGCGCGCGAAATTTCTTTATATTAAATAGAACTCCTTTTTATTAATAACTATAATATAAAAAGTATAACTTTAGAACACTATTAAATTTTGCCTACCCCTAACGCATTAAAGTCTTATTCTAGACTTTTAATATAGCTAGCCTTTTTTTAGGCAAAGTTTGCTATTAATAGAGTTATAATTAGGAATAGTCGCTCCTAGTTTTTCTATATTTATTTATAACTTAGCACTTTTTAGTAAAGTTTCCTTTTATATATATTATATATTAATAATTTTGCTAATTAGCCTAATTCCTTTTTAGTATATATTAATAAGACTCTTAGCAAATTATATAAGGAGTAATATATAGGTGTTTTTTTTAGTTATTTTATTTTAGGAGATATTAGAGTCCCTTAGCATATATATTATATAATAGGAATAGATTCTCTTTAAGGCTAGATAGTAGTACTAGTCTAACTATACTAAGATTATCCTATTAGCTTCTAGTCTTTATTCTAAACCTAAAAAGCAGCTAGATTAGGAGACTATATAGCTTATAATATACTAAGCTTTTATATTACTTTTAAGAAGCTTTAATAGTATATTTAATTCTAGGGATATATTTTAGATAATATTTAATATTATGCCTTATACTAAGGCCGACCTAATAGATATTAGTGCTATTAAATCTAGCACTTCTAGTATACCCTAATATAAGTATTGCTATAAATATAACTAGGTTAGTTACTTCTAGTATAACTGCCCTTAGCTATATATAAGTTCTTGGATTACTAGGTTAGTATTAGATCCTAAGCTAGCAGAAAGGACTAGGGTTAAGGCAGAGATTTTTAACTAGAGCAATAAGGCATAAGGGATTTATAGATTAGCTATAAGGGTTATAGTCTAGAATAGGCTAGGTAAATAGTATATATACTCTCCGCCTCTATCTTATATATATTAATTTATTATTAGCGCGTAACGTAAAGCAGGGCAGTATATACTAATACTAATTGCAATAAGCTAGGAAATTAACTATTACGACTAGGCAATATAGTATATATTTAAGGCTAGATTAGTTATTTATAGTAAGGGGCCCTTCTAAGGCTTCCTTACTCTAATAGGACCCCTTTAAGGTATATGCTAGTTATATAGAATTCCTTTTATTTATTGCCTAGGTAGCTGCTCTCCTGCTTTAATATAAGCAATATAACTCTATATTATAGACTCCCTATCTTTAGGAGGGACTAGTTAGTAGTTAGCTATACGCAATAAGCTTTTATAGTTTATTTATAACTTTGCGCTAGTATAACTGTATAAATATGTAAACTATGCATAATACGAATCGTCTACGCGTCTTAACGCGTGTCTGCCCCTAAAGGAAATAACTAGGGATAGGTACGTATAGACGAAGCATTTAATTATACAATAGGGCTATAGTCAGGCAGTGCTCGTAGCATAATCGGATCGAACTTAGTCCGAGATTAGAAGCGGATTATAAGGAGATTAGGAAGATAAAGCAGGAGAAAAGGATTAGGATTAGGGAAATATATATATAAACTTTATCTTTTTCCCTTATAAAAGAAGAAGAGATAGATATAAGCAGATATTAATAGATTAAGGACCTAAGCTAACTTAAGCAGAGTCCTCTTTTATATTATACTAATATATATTAATGCCCTACCTATACTAATTAGTATTACTATTAGCTATTAATACGAGTCCTACGTTTAATAAAATATAGATTAGCTAGGAAATAGATGCCTAGACCTAAGCTAGGAAACGACCTTTACCCTAGGAAGGAACGGACTCCTAGAGTTCGCGGTTTTAATCTTTTATAATACTAGACAGTATAATAGCTGCTCGGAAGACTAAATCGACCTCGAATAACGCTAAGATCCTTAGGAAGGAACGGACTCTTATAGCCCGTAGTTTTAATCTCTTAAGGACCTTAACTTATACTTAGAACGTTTAGGATAATAATCGAGATACCTAGAGGGATTTACTTTTTTTTCTAGGAAAACCTTCTCGATTATTCTTTTACTTTCGTTTTTACTCTTTACGACTTTTAGAATACTTTATTTTAATACCGACCCGAAATCGGATAGATATTGCCTCTATACTATACTTATTTTCTTTCTATTTTATAGGGATTATATCTTTATATCCTAAATATTTTTATATAAATGCATAATTTAACTATACTCGTTATGTTTAGGAAGCAAGAATCTCTTTTATTAATTTAGCCTAGGCAAACTAGTAAATAAAATTTATCTGCCTAGCCGAATCTATCTAAAATTTTTTTTGCGCCTAGCTATGCTTAAAATTATTTTGCCTAGCTTTGCTTATTAAAATTTTTTTTTGCCCTCCCTGCTAAATTTCCCTGCTAATTTTATCCCTAGGAGCCTAGCTAGTAAACTATAGTATAGGATTATTTTTTTATCCTAAACTCCTAATAGGCTTATATAGCTATATAAGCTAAATTAGTATACTCCCTTTTCTAGAACTCGTTAAGAGGATAGTTTATCTAGATAAACGCTGCTAAAGCCTATATAGCGCGTCCTGCTTCTAGTGCTAGCTTTGTATCCGATATTAGCTAAGAATTATCTTAATATTAGATAGGGATACTTACTATCTTATACTTAGATCCCTATAACGAGTAGTAGAAGCAAGTCTTTACTACTGCTAAATCCTATTCCTAATAGGCGTTAGTTATAGGCGGCTACTAAGCTAGATAGGAGATATACTAGTAATAAGGGACTATCCTTATTACCTCCTTATATAAATGCCTGCGACTTAGGGTCTATAGGTTTTAACGCAACCCCCCTAGCGTTTTAGGCGTCTTTATTATTATCCTTAGCGTTTTTAGCGTAGTTGCGTCCGGGAAAAGGCGACGACTTAGTATTATTAGTAGCGGCATGCGTTTTAAAGCCCAAGGTATTAATAGCAAACTGCTTAATAAGGAGGCTAGGATACCTATATAATATTAGCCTAATGCTCTTAATAAAATATCGCGAAATTATTTAGAAATCGCGATTAAATTAGCTAAAATTCTGCTTACTTTAACGCATGCGTAAAGGAGGAACTAGAGGGATATCGCTATTATTATTATTATTACTACTAATAACTATTATCTCTTTTATCGAGGTATCTTCGCTTAAAGGCCTACTTTCTCTACTCCCCTGCCCGCCTTTATATCCCCTCCCCCTGCCCCTACCTTTGCGCTTTTTAGCTAGCTTTAGTAGTATTTCTAGAATATTTTGTTAGCCTTATATAACGATTTTAGAAAGTATTACTACTATTTCTATTAGAGTTTAGTTATACTTACTTTTAATAGTAATAATAATGCTTTGCGATATTATTAGGAGCATAAAAGGAAGAAGAAAAGAAGAAATATAAGAGGAAAAAAGGGAACGAATTTATTTCGCGGGGTAAGTTATATATACGCGTATAAAAAGCGCGAAATATAGTAAGTACGCACTATAACCCTACTACCCTATAAAAGACCGATTCCTTTCCCTTTACCCCTCTTTCTTTTACTATTTTTTCTTTATATACTTATTTATTTATTTCTTCCTTTCTATCTTTCCTATATACTATTTTCTTTAATACCTTTCTTTTTTTTATTTATTTCTTTCCCCTATAACGATTCGATAATAAAAAAGAGGACTACTAGTATATAAACTATATATAATACGAATCGTTTATGCGTTTTAACGCGTATCTACCCCTAAAGGAAATAACTAGGGATAGGTATGCATAGACGAAGCATTTAATTATGCAATAAGGCTATAGTTAGGCAGTGCTTATAGTATAATCGGATTAAACTTAGTCTAAGATTAGAAGCGGATTATAGGGAGATTAGGAAAATAAAGCAGGAGAAGAGGATTAGGATTAGGGAAATATATATATAAACTCTATCTTCTTCCCTTATAAAAGAAGAAGAGATAGATATAAGCAGATATTAATAGATTAAGGACCCGAGCTAACTTAAGCAGAGTCCTCTCTTATATTATACTAATATATATTAATACCCTACCTATAATAAATATAACTATATATAATACGAATCGTCTATGCGTTTTAACGCGTATCTGCCCCTAAAGGAAATAACTAGGGATAAGTACGCATAGATAAAGCATTTAATTATATAATAGGGCTATATTTAAGCAGTACTTATAGTATAATTAGATCGAACTTAGTCTAAAATTAGAAGCGGATTATAAGGAGATTAGGAAAATAAAGCAGAAAAAGAGTATTAGGATTAGGGAACTATATATATAAACTCTAATATAAAGCTTCTTACTCGACTTGCGCTTAACCCTAGCGCGACTCTAATATCGAGAGGATACGATATATAGTAGTGTGTAAACTATGCACGATACGAATCGTCTACGCGTCTCGACGCGTGTCTGCCCCTAAAGGAAATAACTAGGGATAGGTACGCATAGACGAAGCATTTAATTATACAATAGGGCTATATTTAGGCAGTACTCGTAGCATAATCGGATTAAACTTAGTCCGAGATTAGAAGCGGATTATAAGGAGATTAGGAAGATATAGCAGGAGAAGAGGATTCGGATTAGGGAAAAGTGTATATAAACTCTGCCTTCTTCCCCTACGAAAGGAAGAAGAGAGATAGATATAAGCAGATATTAATAGATTAAGGACCCGAGCTAACTTAAGCAGAGTCCTCTTTTATATTATACTAATATATATTAATGCCCTACTTATACTAATTAGTATTACTATTAGCTATTAATACGAGTCCTATATCCGATAAAATGCAGATTAGCTAGGAAATAGATGCCTAGACCTAAGCTAGGAAACGACCTTTACCCTAGGAAGGAACGGACTCCTAGAGTTCGCGGTTTTAATCTCTTATAGTACTAGATAGTATAATAGCTGCTCGGAAGACTAAATCGACCTCGAATAATAATAGGACCCTTAGGAAGGAACGGACTCTTATAGCCCGCGGTTTTAATCTCTTAAGGACCCCGAATTATACCTAGAACGTTTAGGACGACTAAATCGACCTCGAATAACAATAAGCTCCTTAGGAAGGAACGGACTCTTATAGCCTGCGGTTTTAATCTCTTAAGGACCTCGACTTATCCCTAGAACGTTTAGGATAATAATCGAGACACCTAGAGGGATTTATTTCTTTATCTAGGGAAACCTTCTTAATTATTCTTTTACTTTTGTTTTTTACTCTTTACGACTTTTAGAATACTTCGTTTTAATACTAACCCGAAATCGGATAGATATCGCCTCTATACTATGCTTATTTTCTTCCTATTTTAAAGGGATTACGTTTTTATATCCTAATTATTGCATAATTAAACTATACTCGTTATGTTTAGAAAGCAAGAATCTCTTTTATTAATTTAGCCTAGGCAAACTAATATCTGCCTAGCCGAATCTATCTGAAATTTTTGCTACGCCCGGCTATACTTAAAATTATTTTTGCCTAGCTCTGCTTGCTTGATTTTTTTTGCCCCCCTAGCTAAATTTCTATGCTAATTTTGCCCCTAGGAGCCTAGCTAGCAAACTATATTACGGGATTATTTTTTCGTCCTAAACTCTTAACGGGCTTGCATAGCTGCGCGAGCTAAATTAGTATACTCCCCTTTCTAAAACTCGTTAAGAGGGTAGTTTATCTAGATAAACGCTGCTAGAGCCCGTACAGCGCGCCTAGCTTCGGGTACTAGCTTTGCATCTAATATTAGCTAAGAATTATTTCGATATCGGAAGGGGATACTTATAATCTTGCACCTTAACCCCTGCGATAAGCAGCAAAAGCAACTCTTAACTATAGCCGAATCCTGCTCCTAATAGGCGTTAGTCGTAGGCGGCTACTAAGCTAGACGGGAGATATACTAATAATAGGGGACTATCCTCGTTACCTCCCTATATAGACGCTTGCGACTTAGGGTCTATAGGTTTTAACGCAACCCCCCTAGCGTTTTAGGCGTTTTTATTGTTATCCTTAGCGTTTTTAGCGTAATTGCGTCTAGGAAAAGGCGACGACTTAGTATTATTAGCAGCGGCGTGCGTTTTAGAGCCTAAGGTATTAATAGCAAACTGCTTAATAAGGAGGCTAGGATACTTATATAAAATTAGCCTAATACTCTTAATAAAATATCGCGAAATTATTTAGAAATCGCGATTAAATCGGCTAAAATTCTGCTTACTTTAACGCATACGCGGAGGAGGAACCGGAGGGATATCGCTATTATTATTATCGTTACTACTAATAACCGTCGTCTCTCTTATCGAGGCATCTTCGCCCGAAGGC
>LKCN02000006.1:1957651-1983480 GCA_001633055.2 Ophiocordyceps polyrhachis-furcata BCC 54312
AGAGATAGATATAAGCAGATATTAATAGATTAAGGACCTAAGCTAACTTAAGCAGAGTCCTCTCTTATATTATACTAATATATATTAATGCCCTACTTATACTAATTAGTATTACTATTAGCTATTAATACGAGTCCTATATCTAATAAAATATAGATTAGCTAGGAAATAGATACCTAGACCTAAGCTAGGAAATAACCTTTACCCTAGGAAGGAACGGACTCCTAGAGTTCGCGGTTTTAATCTCTTATAGTACTAGATAGTATAATAGCTACTCGGAAGACTAAATCGACCTTAAATAACGCTAAGATCCTTAGGAAGGAACGGACTCTTATAGCCTACGGTTTTAATCTCTTAAGGACCTCGACTTATACTTAGAACGTTTAGGATAATAATCGAGATACCTAGAGGAATTTACTTCTTTTTCTAGGAAAACCTTCTCGATTATTCTTTTACTTTTATTTTTACTTTTTACGACTTTTAGAATACTTTATTTTAATACCGACTTAAAATCGGATAGATATTGCCTCTATACTATACTTATTTTCTTTCTATTTTATAAGGATTACGTCTTTATATCCTAAATATTTTTATATAAATGCATAATTTAACTATACTTATTATATTTAGGAAGCAAGAATCTCTTTTATTAATTTAGCCTAGGCAAACTAGTAAATAAAATTTATCTGCCTAGCCGAATCTATCTAAAATTTTTTTTGCGCCTAGCTATACTTAAAATTATTTTGCCTAGCTTTGCTTATTAAAATTTTTTTTTGCCCTCCCCGCTAAATTTCCCTGCTAATTTTATCCCTAGGAGCCTAGCTAGCAAACTATAGTATAAGATTATTTTTTTATCCTAAACTCCTAATAGGCTTGCATAGCTATACGAGCTAAATTAGTATACTCCCTTTTCTAGAACTCGTTAAAAGGATAGTTTATCTAGATAAACGCTGCTAGAGCCTATGCAGTGCGTCCTGCTTCTAGTGCTAGCTTTATATCCGATATTAGCTAAGAATTATCTCGATATCGGATAGGGATACTTACTATCTTGCACTTAGATCCCTATAATAAGTAGTAGAAGCAACTCTTTACTACTGCTAAATCCTATTCCTAATAGGCGTTAGTTATAGGCGGCTACTAAGCTAGACGGGAGATATACTAGTAATAAGGGACTATCTTTATTACCTCCCTATATAGATGCCTGCGACTTAGGGTCTATAGGTTTTAACGCGACCCCTTTAGTATTTTAGGCGTTTTTATTATTATCCTTAGCGTTTTTAGCGTAGTTGCGTCTAGGAAAAGGCGATAACTTAGTATTATTAGCAGCGGTATGCGTCTTAGAGCCCGAGGTATTAATAGCAAACTGCTTAATAAGGAGGCTAGGATACCTATATAATATTAGCCTAATACTTTTAATAAAATATTGCGAAATTATTTAGAAATCGCGATTAAATTAGCTAAAATTCTGCTTACTTTAATATATACGCAGAGGAGGAACTAGAGGGATATTGCTATTATTATTATTATTACTACTAATAACTATCGTCTCTTTTATTAAAGTATCTTCGCCTAAAGGCCTACTTTCTCTACTCCCCTGCCCGCCCCTACGTCCCCTCCCCCTGCCCCTACCCCCGCGCTTCTTAGCTAGCTTTAGTAGCATTTTTAGAATATTTCGTTAGCCTTATATAACGATTTCGGAAAGTATTGCTACTATTTCTATTAGAGTTTAGTTATACTTACTTTTAATAGTAATAATAATGCTTTATAATATTATTAGGAGTATAAAAAGAAGAAGAAAAGAAGAAGTATAAGAGGAAGAAAGGGAATAAATTTATTTCGCAGGGTAAGTTATATGCATACGTACGAAAAGCGCGAAATATAGTAAGTATACACTATAACCCTACTACCCTATAAAAGACCGATTCCTTTCCCTTTACCCCTCTTTCTTTTACTATTTTTTCTTTATATACTTATTTATTTATTTCTTCCTTTCTATCTTTCCTATATACTATTTTTTTTAATGCCTTTCTTCTTCTTATTTATTTCTTTCCCCTATAATAATTCGATAATAAAAAGGAGGACTACTAGTGTATAAACTATATATAATACGAATTATCTACGCGTTTTAACGCGTATCTGCCCCTAAAGGAAATAACTAGGGATAGGTATGCATAAATAAAGCATTTAATTATATAATAGGGCTATAGTCAGGCAGTGCTTATAGTATAATCGGATCGAACTTAGTCCGAGATTAAAAGCGGATTATAGGGAGATTAGGAAGATAAAGCAGGAGAAGAGGATTAGGATTAGGGAAATATATATATAAACTCTATCTTCTTCCCTTATAAAAGAAGAAGAGATAGATATAAGCAGATATTAATAGATTAAGGACCCGAGCTAACTTAAGCAGAGTCCTTTCTTGTGTTATACTAATATATGTTAATGCCCTACCTATATATAGTATAAGAATTCGGCAAAACGAAGCTCTATTCTAGACTCTCCCTACTTATTAATAATATTAAGGCCGCTATTAGGAAGATAATTATTGACTTACTCTAGTAGTACTTGCTACGGACTATAACTAACGCTCCGACTAGATCTAACCTTACCTAGGCTTAGGTTGCTAGCGCTCTAGCGTTAATAGTTAACTCTAACGCAGAGAAGCAAATCCTACCCTAATATAAAAGAGAGATTATAATATATAATAATAACCCGCTTAAAAATATAGTTAACTAAACCCCGAAAAATACTATCTAGGCTATTAATAATATCCTTTATACCTCCTTATATATTGCTACGAGACGCCTCCCTAGTAGAGATATAGCAGTTACTTTTAACAGACCTATAGCTAACTTTATTACGGATATTAGTTAGATCTACTGCGTTTTTAGTTATAAAGCGATAATAGCTATATAATTATATATAGTTATTACTAAGGGTATCCTAGTTGCAGCCGCTATAGCGGACTAGGCTAACTTTATATAAGAAATTAAACACGTTAATAAAGTTTCTATCTCGAAGATTAGGGCTCTCTATACCTGTTCTAATACTACTAAGATAGCAGTCCTTATAGGTTTAGCGTCTACCCGAGATATAAACCGCCTTTATAATATAGGCCTCGCCTTTAACGTATAAGTTTTTACCTGCAAACTATACGAAGATTTAGTACGACCTTAATAATATTATAACTGCTATAGGTATAGCTATATAGCTAAAGTCTATACCTTAGCTAAGCTTTACAGCCTTTATAGAGCGATAGTATACGAGAATAAGACTAACTATAGAGCAGGCAAGAATAGGATTCTATACGACTATATCTTATACTATAGAGACTACCCGTTTTAGTTAAGGATATGCCTAATAGCAATATAGAGGTAGGATAGGGCGAAAGCTAACTATAAACGATAACTAGTAAGGTTCGCTAAGCCCTGAGCTAATACGACTTCCCCTTGCCTAATATCCTAAGAGACCTGCTTATAGCGACTACTTCCTACTAACTCCTAGGCCGCATCTATAAGAGGACTCGACTAGGCTCGAGGTATAAATACTGCTAGGCCGCCTGCTAAGGCTGCTATTATTAGTAATACCCCTAAGGCTATAAGACGTTTCCTTAAATAAGCCTAGAGCGCCTTGCTCCCCGCTAGTCTATTTCTAGCTACTTAATAAGCCGCTCTAATAATACCCTATCCTCCTATTACAATATAACTAGATTAGCCTTCTTAGGCTCGTCCTGCTATAGCTATACTTTATACCCTATCCCTAGACTAACTTTAGCTTATTTATATACTACTTTTACTAATGCCCTAATATATTACTAACTCGCCCCTCCCTAGCTAGTATAATTAATATATATAAAGGCCCTCTATTAGAATATTAATAAGCGTTATAATCTTGCCTGCCTAGTACTTTGCAATAAGTATAACTATAATATTATTGCATTATAAGAAGTTATTACTAAGCCTGGACTACCTCCTCTGCTCTTAGGAGCCTCCCTATACCGACTTATCTATATATCTAGATAGAACGCGCTCTATATTTATAAAGTTTATAGTCCTAATATATAGAGCTCTAAGGCAGGGGAAGACTAGGCTAGTATTACTTTTACTAATAGCCTCTAGATTTTCTCTATATATACCCCTTTAAACGCGTTCTAACCCTATACGAATAATATACTATTTACCCTTATATTTTTACTATATTAAGTCCTTATTAGCGACTTTAATACGCACTACCCCTTATAGGATAAATACGAACGCTATAGCCTGCATATAGCTAACCTCCTAGCTTATATATAACGACTCTAGCTTTATCTCCTTACCCTAAAAAGGGAGTATATAAGGATTTTCTAAAGCTACTAAGATAGTACCTTAGACCTCGTATAGGCAATTACTAATACTTATGCTACTTTTTTTAGCCTAGACCCTAACCTTGCAGGTTCTAACTATATCCCCTAGATTATTAGTATTAGTACTCGAACTAACTTTATATAGCTAGAACCTAGACCTTAATAGTAATAAATAAACCTAGAGGCAGTCCTCTAAGAGGCTAAAGCCTATATTAGCCTTATACTATAATAGCTTACCTTACTAAACTAGATTAATACTGCCCTAGATACCCTTTACTCCGAACTTAATAATATTATTTAGCGGATAGTCCTATTTATTGCGCTAAAGCTTAGCAAGGGCAATTAATAGTTTATGCTAGGGGTTGCCTCTACTACTAAGATAGCTAAAAAAGCATAATGCAGATTTCGACTTATATATATGGATTTAATTTTTTGCCGCAGCGACGATAAAGCGCTCGCTGCGATCTCTTATTGCGACTGCAAGTCTTCTTCTTTAGTTCCCCTTCTCTCCTTTTTTGTTCGGCATGGCGCCGTCCGCAGCGCCCCCGGATAGGGCCCCCGGCAATACTATCGGGGTCCCGATAGTAATTAATAGGGGTCCTAAGGGGATCGCGCAGTTATAATAGCACCTATATACGGGTGCTAGCTAATTTAATATTATTAACGTACCTAATAAGGACCCGTTTGTAAAAACATTATAAGCGCTGACTAATCCTATTATAAAAGACGCTTTTAATAGTCTTGCTAGAGTAGTCTTATACGAAAATTTTAGGGCTGTATAGGCTATTATAGATATAGTATAGAAGAAGCTTTAGAAGCATGCCCCTGCTACTACTAAGACGGATAAGACCTCCCTTCCTGCTACTATTACCTATGCAATCTAGAAATCCGTCGAATTAGCCGTATAGAAGGTTCTATAACCCTATACGACCGGGTCGAAACCGTCCTAGGCCGCTATACTCGCCGCCCCTGCTACCGCACTAACCTCGGGACTACTTCTTATCCGACTAGTACTAGCTCGACAGGAACGCGAGATACTTATCTCGGTTTAGGGCATCCTAGTTACTAAGGGGGCTCCCTCCCTTACTCCTATAGAGATTATTACTAAAGCTAATTCCGCTATAAGCAACCCTGCTATAGTTGCTACTAGGCGTCTACTAAGCAGCGATATTATGCTTACTTTCGACCCTAATAAGATATTATGCCCTTATCCTAAAGGATAGATTTAGGCGGCTTTTAGCAAGGAAGCAGTGCTTACCTAACGCTTATACGCTATAATTGCTAAGGGCATCCGCACTTTAGCCGCCCTTTAAAATAGAGATAAGTTGCTTTAAGGCATTAAGGATATTAATAAAGTCGATATTATCCGAGCTTAGGCAATTAAGCCCTATAAGAGACCCTAGGGGGTCGCGCCTTAGACCTGCCTTATCCTTAGTATTAGCAGTATTGCTAATGCTAATCGGCTCTATGCGAATAGGCTAATTATTAACGCCGAGATTATTTACTGCAAACCCTATAAAAATACTATCCGCCCTAAACAATACTATTAATATTTCTAGTTCGGCTATATAGCTAAATACTGCAAAGATACCCTATATTACAGGCACTATAGGTCCTCCCTATATAAAGGAGGGGAGACTAACTGCCCCGCCTTTAAGGGTAAACGTTAACGCTGCTATATCCTATGCAAAGGGAACTATGCCTTATAGTCCTAGGATTGCAAAGTATCCCGCTAGCACTAGGATAGGGCTAGATCCGCATACCCTGCGCAACCCTATTGCTTCTAGGACTACTATTAGGACTACTTACTAAACTATAGCTAAATACCGACTACTTTTTAATAGCCGCTCGCTTCCTAGCCCGTACTTATTACTAACAAGGATAGCTTTACCTAGGTCTCGCTACGGAAATAGGCCTACTATAGCTCCCTAGGTAATATGGAAATTCCCCCTATTAACCCCCTAATCGGATACTCGCTATAAGCTAGAAGCGGCCTCTATAGCTATTCCCGCCCTATAGTAGGACGATAAGGCCGCGCGCAGCGCAGTGCCGCCCCTATATTTACCCCTTCCTGCACCTAGCTTACGCTAATATCTTAATCGCCGTTTACTATCCCCTTTATATAACTTAATAAAAATTAAGGCCCTTACGTAGAATATATAGAAGTCGAACTATTTTATCTACTTTGCCCTTTTTTCTAAATATAGCTATAATATAGTAGCTATCTAGGAGGCTTAGCTTAACACTAATAGCCGACTACTAGTCCTAGGCCTCGCCCCCTACTATCTTATTTAGGGCGAGGGCAGGGCCCTCTTTTATATATATAAGCGCTATAATCTGCATACCTAGATACCTATTCTTAGCCAGGATATTACGGGAGCCTCCTTTGCTTATAGCCCCTAAATCCTATTAGTTTACTCCCCTCTTATTAGCATTGCAATAGGCCCCCTCCTTCGTCTATAGGACTAGCTCGACCCAGGCTCCCCCTATATCCTCCTCGGTAACCTTAACGCTTATTATCCTTCTTAGGATCTCTATAAACGATCCTTACTATATATCCTCGAGTTCCTCTAGGTAGCAGGACGGCTATGCCTCGAACTCATTACCCCCCTATATAAAGTTACTTAGGAAATGCATAGCCGCTAATTAAGCACTATCGACCTTATCTAGGTATCTCCTAGCTGCTTCCTAACCTTTTTTAGCCCCGACCTCGACCTTAAGGGTTCTAATTATATACTATAATCCGCCTCCTTTAACCTTAATCCCCCCCTTAATACGGCCCTTACTAGGCGTTAGAAATTATTTAATAGGGATATCCTTATTGCTAAGGCATATAATAGGCTCCTGCCCTCCTAGGCGCTCGTAGGTTCCCTAGATTAGATAGACGCTACTCTAGACTAGCTGTACTAGGAACTTAATACTATAGCGACTATTACTATCCCGTTTCTCCCCTAGCGACTTAGCCTAAGGTCGTGCCCTTAGTAGATATAGGAGGTTAGTAAAGCAGTACGCGACGCGAAGCAAGCTAGGCAGGCATAGCGAGCGAACCCCGGCCTATCCTAATAGCAGGCCTTAGGAGATAAAACTATTATTTAAAAAGCCGCTATTTATAAGGCAAAACGCAATAACTAGCAGGACTTTCTCGATAGCGTATCTAGTAACCCCTAGACCCTATAGTCTATAACTAAATAGGCGCGCTTGCAAAACTAGACCCCTTTAGAACTAACCTATATACCTGCCCTATAACGTAATGCTTCTAGCAGCCTATAGTTATCCTATAAGGGAAAGACTAGGCTGCTTGCTAATAAGTTCTTTCCCCTAAGTCTAGCAAATACTCCCCCCCTCTCCCTCGAGGACCCTTTCCCGGCTATTAGTATCGCCCCTAAGGTTAGCGAATCTAAGGTATACTCCGCCTTTTTTAGTATTGCCTCCTAGAAATTAGCTAGTCCTAACGGGATCCTAGTCGGCTTCCTTAAAGGATGCGGCCTATTATTAGTCTCCTTCCTTACCTTAGTCCTCTATAGTTGCATTGCGTACGGCTACTTCCCTGCTCGATATAAGGAGTCGAATATTATAGTACTTTAGAAGGCAGGCAAGAGCCTAGAGGTCCTATAGACCCCTAGGAGTTATAGACCAATCTTGCTACTTAATATAGTCGGGAAGGTACTAGAGACCGTTTTAGTATAAAAACTATCCTGCGCTACTAAAGCTGCTATAGTCCTCCCCTTTAGATAGATAGGAAATAGACCTTGCTATTTTACTAATAGTGCACTATTTATGCTTACTAAAATAATACGCGCGGCCTAGGCCTAGCAGGGCTCTGTATTGCTCCTTATGCTCGATATAACTAGCGCTTTCGACTACGTTTTATATAATAAGCTCGTTACTACTCTTAACCTCCTTAGCTTCCCCCCCTAGCTTACCGCGCTTATCCGCAGCTACCTTACTAGCTGCAGCTCTAGGCTTAAGGTTAATAGCCGCCTATCCGGACCCTTCGATATTAAGAGGGGGGTCCCCTAAGGGTCCCTATTATCCCTAATCCTATTTATCTTATATATCTCCTCCCTCTACTACTAACTCGAATAATAAATCGGAATTATTCCTATTAGGTTCGCGGATAATATAAACATTATTAGTACTAGCCGTACGCCGTAATAAGTTTAGGACTAGTTAGTCTAAGCATAGGAGGTCTGCTAAGATTAGGCCTATAAGTACGAGATATTATTTTAACTACTTAAGAGCGAACTCCTTTACTTTATACGCGCCTATATAGCTAATATAAGCTCTCTTACCCTTAATAGCTCTATAGTAGTCCCTACGCAAAAGGCCCGCATGCTTAGCGTCTAGATTTATCGGAAGCTTAAGTAAAAGGCTTACCTGCGCTAACTTATACAAAAGCTCTAGAAACAGTAGCTTATACTAACTAACCTCGCTATATCTATATAGGGTTTCTCTCTTATCCGTGTACGCGAGATTTATATAAAGGTTATCCGCTTAGCAATCGCTTATAGTACTGCCTACTTCGCTCCTACTACGCTCCTATCTAGCCCCCCCTGCAGTCCTATTTATAAGGAATTATCTAAGGTCTAATCTAAATGCCTTAGGGTCGTTACTAGAGCTTATAGGGCTACCCCCCTATACTATATAGAGTCCGAAGCTTTTATCCCTCTACTCGACCTCTACCTTTTCTACTGCTCTGCCTGCACCTTTTAGCTCCTCGAGGCTAATAGCATTATAGCTAGCATTCGAGCTATATACGCCCGGGTCTCCTAGCGCTTCCGGCCCCGCTGCGGTTAACCCCCTGCCCCCTATATTGCACTCTAGTTACTAAAAGACTCTACGATACGTTAGGCAGGGTTACCCGACCCTAGTTCGTAGTTATATTAGGACCTGCGTAAGCGCCTTTAGGCTAAATAGCTCCTTCGATAGGACTCCCGGGAGGGCTGCCTTAAGCACTATAGATAGTCTTATAGATAGGCAACTAATAAACGCCCTTAATTTAAACCGCGCCTTGCCCTCGACTTATATACTACCTTTCCTAAATTTTTTAATAGCGTCCTAATATAACTTTAGTCTAGCAGGATTAGGCTAAACCGTTTTCTCTATATATACTATATCCCTAATATACTATCCCCGTATTGCCCCTATAGCACTAGCAAGGACGAGACTGCTAAATACCTATTCCTCCGCTACCCCTGTACGAGCGCCTAAAGACTCCTGCTCTCCAACCTAGGCCCCCTAAGGGACTAGGCTAATCTTATTTATCTACTTAGCTATAAGGTCTCCGCTAGCAAGCTAGCTCTATAGTTTATATAACTGCATTGCCTATATTAGTTCGACCTCGCCCTTATACTATATAGGATAAAGGGTATTACTACCCCCTAGGGGCGGACTGCCTTTTTATTTACTAACGCTACTCTAAAAGCACTAATATCTCTACTTGCCTCCTAACGCGCCCCTACTGCGATCGCCCTAACCCCTATGCCTACGACTGCGACCCCGCTTAGGGGGATATCCAGGCCCTCGCCTCGGAGTCCCTATTACTACTAGGGTCGCGGCCGGGTTCCCTCCTCCTAGTCTCTCCTCCCCCCCCCCTCCTGCCGCCGCTACCCCCTCCTCTACTAACACCCTCTCCTCCTCTACTGCTACCTCTAGCCTCTATTTCTTAGCTAGCACTTCTATAACGTCGCTATCGCTATCGCTATTACGGTTATAAGGGGCGGCCCCTATCCCCCCTTCTACCTTTAGCAGCGTTAGGGCAGCTTTAGGCATATATACTATTAGTTAGCCCCTAACGTTAGGAATAACCTATAGCCGTTAGCATCTCTCCCTCCCTGCAAGCCCCTTGCTCCTAACTTACTATCCGGCATTTTTATTGCAAGGTTGCGCAATAATAATAACTAGCTAAGCGAGTGCCTGCTACTAGTTAATTTTCGCTCCTACTACGCGACCCCTAAGTACACTTACTAGTTTAATCCTAGCAAACCTGCCTTTTCTCGATAAGCCTATTAATGCATGCCCTATAGGGCACTGCCCGCGGTTTATCGGGCTTAACTACTACTAGCGTTAGTTGCGTTAGGATTATAGCAAGGGGTAGGGCTGCTATTTTCTCGCTAAGTTACTATTATTATTATTATCTTGCTATTGCTTAATTACCTGCCGGGTTATATATTAGTATACTACCCTATATAATTATATTAATCGACTTAATAGCTAGCCGACCTCTTAAGCTAAGGGACCCTTACCTCTTAAGATAATAATAAAGGAAAAAGAAAGGAAAAAGGGAAAAGGAGGAAAGAGAGGTTTATATACCCCCCCTAGAGCGGATTTACTATTATTCCGATTCTGCCGCCCTTTCTGCCCTTACCGCCCTCCCCTCCCCCTCCCTTACTTTCCGCGCTAAGTTATTACTACCCTTCCTTATTACCCCTTATCTCCTTTGTTTTTCTAAGACTACTCTAGCGGGCAGCTGCCCCGCACCTTACTATACTACCGCGTTCCCCGCCTCGCGACCCCTAGGGGCGTAAGGCTTTTCCTTTGCTCTGTTTGCTAGGGGGTTTTCCCCCCTAGGGGGGTTTTTCCTACTCGATATATATAGAGGTTCTAGATGCCTTTTACGGCCCCTAGCGTATGATTAATAATAATATATATATGGATTAGGACTAGAGCGAGTTATAGGACGCGATAAAAGCCTAGAAAAAGGCTATTTTTAAAGCAAGAAGAGCCTACTAGCATTCCTTTCTCGCTTTAACTACTTCCTCCTTTTCGAAACTATAGTCTACTAAGAAATAGGCTAGATATCGCAATAGACTTACTCCTAATCCTATCTATATTCCCCCTCTTACTAATATAGCAGGAAGTTAAGCTATTTCCTTTAAAGATAAGGCTATAGTCTTTAGCCTTAAATTCTTCCCTCCTATCCGTTCCCTCTCTTAATAGGAAAATAGGCAGCTAAAACCTAGGTTCTATATACTATAAAGTATCTCCTTATTAGACGTTTATACCGCGTTATCCCGCATGCGATCTTAGAAAGCTATAGGGGATAATAGCATCCTAGCAGGGTTTCTTAAAATATACTCCTATCTATTAACGAACTAGCTAGCTACCCTCTTCTAGGCATATATTATAATTAGATATTTTCCTTACTAACTTTAGTACGCTATTATTATTATACTTTGCAAGCAAGGCAAGCAACTAGAGGTATATAAGCAAGCAGCAGGGTATCGCCTTATTTTACTCTTATGCTACCTTAGTAAGATCCTAGAGGCTATTATTAGCTAACTTATTACTACTATAGCAGAGGATAATAACCTGCTCCTAGAGGGGCAAATAGGCAATAGACGCAACTGCTTTACTAAAGTCGCTATTATAATAGTTATAGAACTTATTTAGGCTATATAGGCATATAAAAGAGTAGCTTCCTTTCTCTAGCTCGATATTAAAGGGGCGTTCGATATAGTTTAGCATGCTTAATTAATAGTAGAGATCGAATACCTAGGCTTCCTAGTATAAATCTAGTCCTTCCTCCTTAGCTACTTTATTAACTACTCCTCCTCCCTCTGCTTTAATAGTTATACCTCCTGCTTTATTCCTATTTATACTAGAGTTCCTTAAGGATTACCTTTATCTACGATTCTCTTTATCCTCTATATAACGCCTCTCTATTACTGCCTAGAGGTTATTAAAAGTATTACTATTATTAGGTTTACTAATAATACTAACCTCCTTGCTATTAGTCTAGATACTAACTCTATAACCTGCTGCCTATAGTTAGCATAGTAGGTCTATAAGGAATAGGCAATAGATTATAGTATAGAATTTAGACTAGATAAGAGTAAACTTATATACTTCTCTTTATTAATATTCGCTATAGCAACGACGAAACGCTTGCTGTAATCTCTACTTGCGACTGCAAGTCTTCGCCTTTTAGCTCTCCTTCCCTCCTTCTCGTCCGGCATAGCGCCGTCTGCAGCGCCCCTGGATAGGGCCCCCGGGGATACTATCGGGGTCCCGATAGTAATTAATAGGGGTCCTAAGGGGATCGCGCAGTTATAATAGCACCCGTATACAAGTGCCGGCTAATTTAATATTATTAATATACCTAATAAGGACCCGTTCGTAGAAACGTTATAAGCGCTAACTAATCCTATTATAAAAGACGCTTTTAATAGTCTTGCTAGGGTAGTCTTATACGAAAATTTTAGGGCTATATAGGCTATTATAGATATAGTATAGAAGAAGCTTTAGAAGCGCGCCCCCGCTATAACTAAAACAGATAAGACCTCCCTTCCTGCTACTATTACCCGTGCAATCTAGAAATCTATTAAATCGGCCGTATAAAAGGCTCTATAACCCTATGCGTCCGGGTCGAAACTATCCTAGGCCGCTATGCTCGCTGCCCCTATTACTATACTAGCCTTGGGACTACCTCTCGTCTAACTAGTACTAGCTTAATAAAAACGCAAAATGCTTATCTTAGTTTAGGGCGTCCTAGTCGCTAAGGGGATACCTTCCCTTACTCCTATTAAGATTATTACTAAAGCTAATTCCGCTATAGGCGACCCTGCTATAGTTGCTACTAGGCGCCTACTAAGCAGTAATATTATGCTTACTTTCGACCCTAATAAGATATTATACGCCTGCCCTAAAGGATAGATCTAGGCGGCTTTTAGCGAGGAAGCAGTACTTACCTAACGCTTATACGCTATTATCGCTAAGGGCATCCGTACTACTGCCGCCCTTTAAGATAGAGATAAGTTACTTTAGGGCATTAAGGATATTAATAAAATTAATATTATTCGAGCTCGGGCTATTAAGCCCTGCGAGGGACCCTAGAGGGTTGTACCTCGGACTTACCTTATTCTCGGTATTAGTAGCGTTGCTAATACTAACTAACTCTATATAAATAGATTAATTATTAACGCCGAGATTATATATTGCAAACCCTATAAGGATACTATCCGCCCTAAATAATGCTATTAATATTTCTAGTTCGGTTATATAGCTAAGTACTATAAAAATACCCTGTATTACGGGCACTATAAGTCCTTCCCGTATAAGGGAGGGGAGACTAACTGCCCTGCCTTTAAGGGTAAACGTTAACGCTGCTATATCTTATATAAAGGAAACTATGCTTTATAGTCCTAGGACTATAAAGTATCCCGCTAGTACTAGGATAGAGCTAGATCCGTATACCCCGCGCGACCCTATTGCTTCTAGGACTACTATTAAGACTACCTACTAAACTATAGCTAAATACTAACTACTTCTTAATAACCCCTAGCTTCCTAGCCTGCACTTACTACTAATAAGGATAGCTTTACCTAGGTTTCGCTATAGAAGCGGGCCTACTATAGCTCCCTAGGTAATACGGAAATTCCCCCTATTAACCCCCTGATTAGATACTCGCTGCAAACTAAAGGCGGCCTCTATAGCTGTTCCCGCCCTATAATAGGACGATAAGGCCGCACGCGGCATAGTGCCGCCCCCGCGTTTACCCCTTCCTGCACCTAGCTAACTCTAACGTCTTAATCGCTATTTACTATCTACTCTACTTAACTTAATAAAAATTAAGGCCCTTACGTAGAATATATAAAAGTCGAACTATCTTATTTACCTTGCTCTCTTCTCTAAATATAGCTATAACGTAGTAGCTATCTAGGAGGCTTAGCTCGATACTAATAGCTAACCGCTGCTCCTAGGCCTTGCCCCCTACTATTTTATCTAGGGTAAGGGTAGGGCCCTCCTCTATATATATAAACGCTATAATCTATATACCTAGATACCTATCCTTAGCTAGGATATTGCGGGGGCCTCTTTTGCCTATAGTCCTTATATCCTATTAGTCTACTCCCCTCTTATTAGCATTGCAATAGGCCCCTTCCTCTGCTTATAGGACTAGCTCGACCTAGATACCCCTTGCGTCCTCCTTAGTAACCTTAACGCCTATTATCCTTTTTAGGATCTTTATAAACGATTATTACTATAGGTTCTTAAATTCCTCCAGGTAGCGGGTTAACTACGCCTCGAACTCGTTACTCTATTATATAAGGTTACCTAGGAAATATATAGCTGCTAATTAGGCACTATCGACCTTATCTAGGTATTTCCTAGCTGCTTCCCGACTTTCCTCGGCCCTAACCTCGACCTAGAGGGTTCTAATTATATCCTATAATCTGCCTCTTTCGACCTTAATCCCCCCCCTAATATAGCCCCTACTAGACGTTAGAAATTATTTAATAGGGATATCCTTATTGCTAAGGCACGTAATAGGCTCCTGCCCTCCTAGGCGCTAGTAGGTTTACTAGATTAGATAGACGCTACTCTAGACTAGCTATACTAGGAACTTAATACTATAGCGGTAATTATAGTCCTATCTCTCCCCTAGCGATTTAAGCCCTAAATCGTGCCTTTAGTAAACGCAGGAGGTTAGTAAGGTAGTACGTAATATAAAGCAGGCTAGGCAGGTATAGCAAGCAAATCCCGGCCTATCCTAATAGCAAACCCTAGGAGATAAATCTATTATTTAAAAGGCCGCTATCTATAAGGCAAAACGCAATAACTAGCAGGACTTCCTCGATAATGCATTTAGTAACCCCTAGACCTTTTAGTTTATAACTAAGTAAGCATACTTGCAAAGCTAGACTCCCCTAGAACCGACCTATACGCCTGCCCTATAGCGTAATGCTTCTAGCGGCCTATAGTTATCCTATAAGGGTAAGACTAAGTTGCTTGCTAATAAGTTCTTTCCCCTAAATCTAGCGAATACTCCCCCCTTTTTTCTTAAGGACCCCTTCCCGGCTATTAGTATTACCCCTAAGGTTAGCGAATCTAAGGTATACTCTGCCCTTTTTAGTATTGCCTCCTAGAAATCGGCTAGTCCTAACGGGATCCTAGTTAGCTTCCTTAAAGGGTGCGGCTTACTACTAGTCTCCTTCCTTACCTTAGTCCTCTATAGTTATATTGCGTATAGCTACTTCCCTACTTAATATAAGGAATCGAACGTTATAGTGCTTTAGAAGGCAGGCAAGAGTCTAGAAGTCCTATAGACCCCTAGGGGTTACTAACTAATCTTGCTACTAAATATAGTTAGGAAAGTCCTAGAGACTATTTTAGCATAAAAACTATCTTGCGCTACTAAGGCTACTATAGTTCTCCCTTTTAGGCAGATAGGTAATAGGCCTTGCCGTTCTACTAATAGTATACTATTTATGCTTACTAAAATAGTACGCGCGGCCTAGGCCTAATAAGGCTCTATATTGCTCCTTATGCTCGATATAACTAGCGCCTTCGACTATATCTTATATAGCAAACTTATTGCTACTCTTAATATCCTCGGCTTCCCCCCCTAGCTTACTATGCTTATTTATAGCTACCTTACTAGTCGTAGTTCCTGACTTAAGGTTAATAGCCGCCTATCTAAACCCTTCGATATTAAGAGGGGAGTCCCCTAAGGGTCCCCGATATCCCTAATCCTATTTATCTTATACGTCTCTTCCCTTTACTGCTAACTCGAAAGATATATTAGAATTATTCCTATTAGGTTTGCAGATAATACAAATATTATTAGTACTAGCTATACGCTATAATAGGTTCGGGACTAGCTAGTCTATGCGTAGGAGGTCTGCTAGGATTAGGCCTATAAGTACGAGATATTGTTTTAACCTCTTAAGAGCGAACTCCTTTATTTTATACGCGCCTATATAGCTAATACTAGCTCTCTTACCCTTAATAGCTTTATAGTAGTCCCTACGCAAAAGGCCTATATACTTAGCGTCTAGATTTATCGGAAGCTTAAGTAAAAGGCTTACTTACGCTAACTTATATAAAAGCTCTAGAAATAGCAGCTTATACTAACTAACCTCGCTACTTTTATATAGGGCTTCTCTTTTATCCGCGCTTATAAGATCTATATAAAGGTTATCCGCTTAGCGATTACTTATAGTACTGCTTACTTTGCTCCTATTATAGTCTCGTCTAGCCCCCCTTATAGTCTAATTTATAAGGAATTATCTAAAGTCTAATCTAAATGCTTTAGGGTTATTACTAGAGCCTATAGGGCTACTCCCCTATACTATATAGAGTCTAAAGCTTTTATCCCTCTACTTAATCTCTACTTTTCCTACTGCTCTGCCCGCACTTTTTAGCTCCTTGAGGCTAATAGTATCGCAGCTAGTATTCGAGCTATATATGCCTAGGTCTCCTAGTATCTCTAGCCCTGCTATAGTTAACCCCCTGCCCCTTATATTATACTTTAGCTATTAAAAGACTCTACGATATATTAGGCGGGGTTATCTAACCCTAGCTTATAGTTACGTTAGGACCTATAAGAGCGCCTTCGGGCTAAATAGCTCCTCTAATAGGATTCCTAGGAGGGCTGCCTCTAGTACTATAGTTAGTTTTATAGATAGGTAACTAATAAACGCCCCTAATTTAAACTACGCCTTGCCCTTAACTTATATACTACCTTTCCTAAGTTTCTTAGTAGCGTCCTAATATAGCTTTAGTCTAGCAGGATTAAGCTTAACTATTTTCTCTATATATGCCGCGTCCCTAATATACTATCCCTATATTGCCCCTATAGTACTAGTAAGGACGAGACTACTAAGCACCTTTTCCTCTACTGCCCCTATATAAGCGCCTAGAGACTCCTGCTCTCTAACCTAGGCCCCCTAAAGGACTAGGCTAACCTTATTTATCTACTTAGCTATAAGGTCTTTACTAGCAAGCTAGCTCTATAGTTTATATAGCTATATTGCCTATACTAGTTTGACCTCGCTTTTATATTATATAGGATAAAGGGTATTACTGCCCTTTAAGGGCAGACTGCCTTTTTATTTACTAACCCTACTAAAACTGCTAATAACTTTACTTGCCTCCTAACGCTCTTTTACTATAACTGCCCTAACCCCTATATCTATAACTATAACCCTGCTTAGAGGGGCGTCTAGGCCCTTGCTTCGGAGTCCCTATTACTACTAGGGTTATAGCTAGGTTCCCCCCTCCTAGACTCTCCTCCCTACCCCCTCCTATTACTACTGCCCCCTCCTTTACTACTACCCTCTCCTCCTCTACTATTACCTCTAGCCTCTATCTCTTAGCTAGCACTTCTATAATATTGCTATTACTATTGCTATTATAGGCGTAAAGAGTAGCCCTTATTCGATTAGCCCCTATCCCCTTTTCTGCTTTTAGTAGTATTAGGGCCGCTTTAGGTATATATACTATTAGCTCGCCCCTAACGTTAGGGTTTATAATATATAGCTAAATCGGTCTATTTATATCTAGGGGGAAGTCCTCTGCCCCCTAGGCCCTAGGGATATATATCTGCTTATTTAAGTCGATACTAAAAAGATTGCTAAGGATCCTGCTAAAGCGCTAACTATTATATATATAATATATATTAATACTACCCTAGTATACTAACTATTTTTCCTAGAGGCGAAAAATCCCCTTCTAGTATTAGCGTACTTTTTTTAGCTTATTAAAAATCTCCTAGCCTATAGCCTTTATAAGGCCTTCTAGCACTTAGACTAGACTCGTAATCGTTATTATTATTATTAGTAAGTTCTTTATTACTATTAGCATAAGCAGGACTACTATAGGCGCGGCTAGGGCTAGGGCAGGCGTAACTAAGACTAAGGGGAGTGCGACTAGGGGAACCGCAGCTTATACCGCAAAGCCCCTAGACTCCCTATTCTAGTACTAGTTCTACGCCTCCTATAGCTCCCGATTAAGTTAACGCTACTATTACTATTAGACTAAACTCCTACTCTCCTAGCTTAGGACCCTAGGGCGTACTTATTTCTACTATATTAGTAGTTCCTCTTTTAATAATAAATTTAATAGCTGCCTGCCCCTTTTCTATAATAGTAAAGTCTATTACCTATTCCTATTAGCCTTTCTCCCCCCTTATAAGCCTCCTACTCCTGACTTACTATATAGTATTTTTACTATAAGGTTATATAATAATAATAACTAGCTAAGCAAGTACTTACTACTAGTTAATTTTCGCTCTTATTATATAACCCCTAGGCATATTTACTAGTTTAATCCTAGCAAACCTAGCCTTTCTCGATAAGCTAGTTAATATATACCCTATAGGGCACTGCTTGCAGTCTATTAGGCTTAACTACTACTAGCGTTAGTCGCGTAAGGATTATAGCAAGGGGTAAGGCAGCTATTTCTTTGCTAAGTTATTATTATTATTATTATCTTACTATTGCTTAGTTACTTATAGGGTTATATATTAGCATACTACCTTATATAATTATATTAGTCGACCTAATAGCAGGCTAACCTTTTAAGTTAAGGGGCCCTTATCTCTCGAGATAATAAAAAAGGAAAAAGGAAAGAGAGAGGGAGAGGGAGGAAGGAGAGGTTTATATACCCCCCCCTAGAGCGGATTTACTATTATTCCGATTCTGCCGCCCCTCTGCCCTTACTGCCCTCCTCTCCCCCTTCCTTACCTTTTGCGCTAAGTTATTACCCCCTTTCCTTATCTCCCCTTATCTCCTTTATTTTACTAAGACTACCCTAGCGGGCAGCTGCCCTGTATTTTACTATACTACTGCGTTCCCCGCCCCGCGACCCCTAGGGGCGCGGGGCCTTCCTTTTGCTCTATTTGCTAGGGGGTTTTCCCCCTTAGGGGGGTTTTTCCTACTCGACTTATATAGAGGTTCTAGATGCCTTTTACGGCCCCTAGTATATAATTAATAATAATATATACTTCTCTTAATATAAATAAGACAGAGATATTCCTATCTACTTAGGATAATACGTTATATACCCCGTTTTAAAGGCCTAGCTCCT
Organism: Ophiocordyceps polyrhachis-furcata BCC 54312; assembly: GCA_001633055.2. Taxonomy (NCBI): domain Eukaryota; kingdom Fungi; phylum Ascomycota; class Sordariomycetes; order Hypocreales; family Ophiocordycipitaceae; genus Ophiocordyceps; species Ophiocordyceps polyrhachis-furcata. The sequence goes on from LKCN02000006.1 coordinate 1,976,808, forward strand.
TAGCGTCTAGGTGCACTACTAACTCTAGTAGAAAGCTTACCTAAAAGCTATTTATAATAAGCTTAAAAAATAAAACCTTGCCCTTACTTCCTTTACTGCCTCTACCTAGGGATATTCCTTTAACTATGCGCAAAAAGTCTATACTAAGGTTATCTGCTTTTTTATTAGTTATACTATAATAGCGTTTTACTAACCTGCTAGATATAATTAGAACCCTACTAGTATAGCTAAGTTACTTGCTATAAAATAATCTGCCTGCCTCTATACTATCTCTAGCGCGTATAGAGCTATACCTATATACTATTTCGAGACTAAGACCTAGACCCTGCCTATTAACCTATACTTTACTTAGAGGAAACTTAATACTCTTGCTCGACTCGATTGCTAAGGGATACTTAATAAGATCCGGACTATATCTAGAGCAGTCTTACGCTATTTTCTCTGCTTCCCCTAGTATAAACCTAGGCGCTATAAACGCAGTAGACCCCCCTTTTAAGAATGCCTTATATAGGTCTAGGCGTAGTTAGGCTAGGTTAATATTCCCCCTCTTAAGACTATAGCTAGATTACTTACTAATAAATAGTTATAATAATAGGATAGAAAGGAAACCCCTTACTAACTCTAATACTGCTAGACTATATACCCCTTTAGCACTCTATCCTGCTTCGACTAACCTATAGTACTAGATAGATATTATAACGCGCCTAAATATATAAGTACTATAATTACCTAACTATATATAGGGAAGATTAGACTATATGCTTTCCTCTTCTAGCGCAATATCCTAGATATTATTACTCCCTTTTACCCCTATAGCAATAAGCCTAAAACTATATACTATATTCTTTTTAAATACTAACTATATACTACTACTCGTAACTTATTGCTATAGTATTTTCGTAATAATATCGATTTACGTACTAAGCTATAATATTATAGATCTATAGTAACCCTAGCTAAATAGATGCTATAATACAGAAGACTATACTAGTTCGACTTTGCTAATAGACTCTACTAACCTCTTCCTACTCTGCTATAAGGGCGAAAGTCTAACTATTAATATATAAGCACCTATCTAACTTTATAACCTCTTAATTTACTATTCTAGATATACTAATCTATTTTAATATAACCCCTACCTTTACCCCTCTCTACTTACTACCCTTCCCCTACTTAAGTCTTACTAAGCTTATTATCTAACTTAACTTAAAGCACTATATAATAAAACTATTTACGCAACCCTATCTATATTCTAAAAGGAGTTAATACCTAGCCTATTAGTATTACTAGCAATATAGCAGGAATAAATATAGTTATGCAATTAGTTATAGGCGTTTATAGTATAGCTTATTTTACTATAGCCTACTAAATAGCCTGCTATACCTTGAGGGGAAGCTCTTCGCCTAGACTATAACCCCTAGCCGCTTAACGACTAGCTAAGTATCTGCCTGCCTCCTTGCCTTTTAATCCGCATATAACTAAGTTAGGGAGAGCTATTAACTTGCTAATATTATACTACTCTTTAAATATTAATTTTACCTCGGGCATAGTTAGGGCAGGGGGAGTAATTAGCGTAATAGGAGTAGTTATAGCAGGACGAATAATAGGAGCTATAGGAGCTATAAGCGCTATAAGAGTATTATAGCTATAAGATAACTTAGCTAGTATCTTGCTAGGGTAAGTTAGTGCCTTACTAGCTTAACCTCGTTTTTATTATTATTACCCTTAGCGCTATTATCGATATCTATTAGCTCTACCTTAGTACTTAGCTAGAAAAATACCTTAGGCTGCTTTAAAAGGGTGTTTATTGCTAGCGCTATTAAAGGAATACTTTTTATTACTGCTTATACTTCCGCCCTACTCTTGCCTTTCTTAATAAGGGAGAGTAATAGCTCTATAGCAACCTGCTTAGTAGTGCCCGCTTTAATAATATCCTTAAATAACCTCTTTTTTATAGCAAAAGGAGGACCTATAATCCTAACTAGCTAACTAGCGACTAGCTAAGGCTAAGCTGCAGGCCTTTTTTTAAGGATAGTAATAATCTTATCTAGCTGCTTTATTACCTTGCCTAGGAGATTATTAGTTTTCGCAATAGCCGCTAGAGTAGTATTATTAGTAACCTAGTTTAAGCATAAGTTAAATAGGCCTCTAAGGGAGAGATAATATTTATTTACTGCCTAGTACGCTTTTAGCTATAATGCGTCCTAAATCTTATCTAACTTAGTAGTAGTTAGCTTCTTGCCTAATAACTCCTCCTGCTCCTTGCGTATTTACTAGTAGTCGTAGAGCTTCTTAGCATTATAAGCAAGCTCTAAGTATACCTGCCTAACTATTAATAAATACTTCCTACTTTAACCTTTATACTATACTAACTTAATAATACTAAATATTAGTCCTTACGCAGTATATATATACCTGCGTAGTTACTACTGCTTAATATTAGCTTAGCTAATACTAGTTAATGCTTTAACTACTTATAAGCCTAATCCTAATAGCTTTCGAATAATATATAGCTATGCGTTATATATATACGCGATATATACTTATTATATAGCACCTCCTGCTTATCTCCCTAATTAACGTCTCGACCTATTTTAAGTATAGTAATAGTTCGACTTAACTTATTAATACTTATATAGGGCAGGTATTAATACCCCCCCTCTTTCTATATATAGTAATAAGTAATAGTTTATAGAGCAGGGTATAATATAATCGATAAATTTATACCCTGCTACTAAGTAACTATATACCTAGCTAATCTATACTATGCCTTACTATATAAAAGTACCCCTATACTAATATAACTAGGTATACTTTTATACTTCTAGCTAGAAGTACCCTTATACCTCTACGGCCTGCTAATATATTAGATATACGCACCCCCCTTACTTACTTCTACTATGGCCTATAGGACTAGGACTTATCCTGCTTGCGGCACCTCGATATACGACTATATCCTCGCCTTTTTAGGCACGCTGCCCCCTAAAGAGACTAGTTTTCCCCCGGGTATAGCCTGGTTTTTCTAGCCTGATTTTACCCCGCATATTTCCTAGATACCTGCTATAAGTCCCTAGAGTAAGAATAAATAAATAAATATATATATATAAACTCTATCTTCTTCCCTTAAGGAAGAAAAGGGAGAGATAGATATAAGCAGATATTAATAAATTAAGGACCTAAGCTAACTTAAGCAGAGTCCTCTCTTATATTATACTAATATATATTAATGCCCTACTTATACTAATTAGTATTCCTATTAGCTATTAATACGAGTCTTATATTTAATAAAAATATAGATTAGCTAGGAAATAAATACCTAGACCTAAGCTAGGAAATAACCTTTACCCTAGGAAGGAGCAGACTCCTAGAGTTCGCGGTTTTAATCTCTTATAGTACTAGACGGTATAATAGCTGCTTAGAAGACTAAATCGACCTTAAATAATAATAAGATCCTTAGGAAGGAATAGACTCCTATAGCCTGCGGTTTTAATTTCTTAAGGACTTTAACTTATATCTAGAATATTTAGGATAATAATTAAGATACCTAGAGGGATTTTGTTTTTCTAGGAAAACCTTTTTAATTATTCTTTTACTTTTATTTTTTACTTTTTATAACTTTTAGAATATTTTATTTTAATACTAACCTAAAATTAGATAAATATTGCCTCTATACTATACTTATTTTCTTTTTATTTCGAAGGGATTACGTTTTTATATCCTAAATACTTTTATATAAATATATAATTATTTTTAAAATAAAACTATACTAGTTACGTTTAGGAAGCAAGAATCTCTTTTATTAATTTAATTCGGCCTAGATAATATAGTAAATAAAAATTATCTGCCTGGCTAAATCTATCTAAAATTTTTTTATGCCTAGCTATACTTAAAATTTTTGCCTAGCTATGCTTATTTAATTTTTTTTACCCCTAGCTACTTGCTAATTCTTGCCCCTAGCTGCTAAGCTACGTTATAGGATTATTTTTTCGTCCTAAACTCCTTATAAGCTTATATAGCTATACGAGCTAAATTAGTATACTCCCCTTTCTAAAACTCGTTAAAAGGGTAATTTATCTAGATAAACGCCGCTAGAGCCTATATAGCACGTCTAGCTTCTAGTACTAGCTTTATATCTAATATTAGCTAAGAATTATCTCGATATTAGAAAGGGATACTTACTATCTTATACCTTAATCCTTATAATAAGCAGAAGAAATAGCTTTTTACTATAGCTAAATCCTATTCCTAATAGGCGTTAACTATAAGCGGCTACTAAGCTAGATAGGAGATATACTAGTAATAGGAGACTATCCTAGTTACCTCCCTATATAGCTAACTGCGATTTAGGGTTTAAGGGTTTTGCTAAAACCCCCTAGGCGTTTTTAGCATCCTTATTATTATTATTAGCGTTTTTAGCGTAGTTATAGCTAGGAAAAGGCGACGACTTAGTATTATAGAAGGCAGCGTATATTTTAGGACCCGGGGTATTAATAGCAAGCTGCTTAATAATAAGGCTAGAATACTTATATAAAATTAGTTTAATACTCTCTATAAAATATTGCGAAAATTATTTTAAAATCGCAATTAAATTAGCTAAAATTCTACTTACTTTAACGCATATATAAAGGAAGGACTATAGCAATATTATTATTATTATTATTATTACTACTAATAACTATTATCTCTCTTATTAGGGTATCCTCGCTTAAAAGCCTACTTTTTTTACTACCCTGCTTACCCTTATATCCCTTCCCCCTGCCCCTACCCCTGCGTTTCTTTGCTAGCTTTAGTAGTATTTCTAGAATATTTCGTTAGCCTTGCGTAACGATTTTAGGAAAATACTACTACTATTTCTATTTAAGTTATTTGCATTTACTTTTAATAGTAATAATAATGCTTTACTGCTTTATTAGAAGCATAAAAGGAAGAAGAAAAGAAGAAGTATAAGAGGAAAAAAGGGAATAAGTATCTGCCCTTAAAGGAAATAACTAGGGATAGGTATATATAGATAAAGTATTTAATTAAATAATAGGGCTATATTTAGGCAGTGCTTGCAGTATAATTAGATCGAACTTAGTCCGAGATTAGAAGCGGATTATAAGGAGATTAGGAAAATAAAGCAGAAGAAGAGTATTAGGATTAGGGAACTATATATATAGACTTTATCTTCTTCCCTTAAGGAAAAAGAGGGAGAGATAGATATAAGCAGATATTAATAGATTAAGGACCCGAGCTAACTTAAGCAGAGTCCTCTCTTATATTATACTAATATATATTAATGCCCTACCTATAATAACGCATAGCTATTATAGTATTTACTATATAGCGTTAACTAGCTTGCGCTTCTTATTTTCTCTAGGGATAGAGAATATATAAAGGACTAGGTCTTTAACCTAGTTATAACTATATAAGGGGTTTATAGGTATATAACTAGCAGGCTTTCTAGCTTAGCTAGGATCAGGGTTCGAAAAAAATCTTGTACTTATATAATTACTTATAAGTACAGTTACTGGAAAAAAGTTCCGCCTAAGTCCCTATTACGAGAAATCCGTAATATTAACGCCCTACCTTTAGAAGCTATCTACACAGCTAAAATAGGGCTAATTAGCTAGAAAATTAGTGTATCTTAATTCTAAGAAGGAGGCCTTTCTAGCGAGGCTATTTAGTACTTCGTATACTAGCCTTATGCGGCTATAATAGCCTTAAGGCGGCGGGGCATCGAGACTATAAGGTTTTCTAGGACCCTATCTTTAATTCCTTCCTACGCTTTAACGGCTGCCTTGCAGAGCCTCTGCTTAGAGGCATTATTAGAAGGGAAGTTAGAGAGTTCGGGGTAGGTCTTAATTATCCTATCTTTTACGATCTTCTATAGGTTCTCGATAGGATTAATATTAGGTAAATAAGGCGGCTAGTTAATAAGCAAGACCCCGTTATTAGAGGCGAATTCCTCGAGCTATAATAATATAAGACGCGATATATATACTAGGGCATTATCCTGCATAAAGATATTACCTAGCGAGATAATTATAGGAAGCTATTCCTCGAGGTATTCGATAATAATACGGCCTATAATACTACCCCTTCGAGCATTAGGGTCGCCGAGCAAAGGTATAAGTAAGGTCCGTTAAGAGAGGGCGAAAGCGGCCTAAAATATCTATAAGTGTTTAGAGGGCTTATTTCTAGCCTATATGCAGTTTCTAGCTAGTCTTTCGGCCTAGGGCAGTTAGGAGAGTATTTTAAAGTAAGGGTATTATAATATACTCGTATATAGAAAACCTACTTTATTTTCTTATCCTCCCTACGCATAATCGAGGTCTTGTCTAAGAAGATCTAATTAGACTAGAATATAGCCGGCTTCTTAACGTATCTTCTAGCCTATTCTAGCCTTTATGCAGCTATATCCTCGTCGAGCTTTAGCTATTATAGTGCCTTATAATATTCGATACCCTGTTTTTAAAAGTACGTTTTTAAAGTATATAGTATATAGGATAGAGAAGCCTATTTAATAAGATCTTTATATAAGATAAAAGGGTCTTTCTTAATATATCGAAAGATATATCTTTTATCTATATTAGAAATTTTCCTTAGCCTTCTAGAACGCGGTAAAGATTTCGCGGATATCTAATAATAATAGCGTTTTATAATACTATATATAGCCTGCGGGGAAAGGCCT
>LKCN02000006.1:1985792-2004258 GCA_001633055.2 Ophiocordyceps polyrhachis-furcata BCC 54312
AATAGTAAAAAAAAAAGTAAAAAAAATAGTAAAAAAAATAGTAAAAAAAATAGTAAAAAAAATAGTAAAAAAAATAGTAAAAAAAATAGTAAAAAAAATAGTAAAAAAAATAGTAAAAAAAATAGTAAAAAAAATAGTAAAAAAAATAGTAAAAAAAATAGTAAAAAAAATAGTAAAAAAAATAGTAAAAAAAATAGTAAAAAAAATAGTAAAAAAAATAGTAAAAAAAATAAGTAAAAAAAATAAGTAAAAAAATAGTAAAAAAAATAAGTAAAAAAAAATAGTAAAAAAAAATGTAAAAAAAAATAGTAAAAAAAATAGTAAAAAAATAGTAAAAAAATAGTAAAAAAAATAGTAAAATAAAGAAATATTACTTACTTAAAGTATTCTGCTTTAAAGCAGTTAAGAAGGTCCTTTTTAAAGGTAGGATAAAATCCTAGGAGTTGTTTCTCCTTAAAATAGACTAGTTTTAGCCGGGGATCTAAAATAATACTATATAAGTATAGTATATAAGTTTAAAAGTTAGTTTTAGTTAGTTTTTCCGGAAAGTATTTTTCAAGCTTTGTTTTTCCTTATAAAATACTAGAAATAAAAAGGTTATAATAGTTTAACTAAAAAAGTTAGTAATAAATAGTAATAACTTAAGTAAAAAATACTTACTAGTCCAGGTGCTAGATTTATATGCTTGGCTTTAATTCTATAGTCCTAGTATAAGTTGTTTAATTTTTTATATATCTAATAGATATATAAGAGCGCTTCCGAAGCCGTTATATAAAGTTAACCTTATAGCCTTATAGAAGGCTTAAGAAATATTTCGAATAATTCCTTTAGGTCGACTAAAGCATCCTATTCGCTAAGGGATATACTATTTTTTTTCAGCTCCTTATTAGCCGTATTATTAATAGCGTAAAGGATAGCCGGCTTAAGTTAAATAGCTGTATTTAGCATATTATAGGTAGAATTCCACCTAGCAGCGTTATCTATAAAATAATATTAGTAAAAATATAAAGAAAAAAAACTAAAAAACTTACCTAGGGGTATTTTTTCCTTATTTAAAGTAGAAGGAATTTAACCCTGATTTTTTGCTCTTTTAATGCCTTCTTTAAATAGCTTTTTTAGCTCCGTATTATACTTTAAAATTATAATAACTCTTCGAAGCCAGTTAAAAAAAGCTAGAAAAATTAGTAAAATAAGTATAAAAGTAAAAAAAAACTTACTAGAAAAGTTATTATCTTTAACTTGTATCTCTGTATTATTAGTTTCTAGGGCTATTAAATCCGAATTAATATAGTTAGAGAGAATTATATTGTTTATAGCTATAAGGGTCTAGCCTAGTACTACTACAGAATAGCGACCTAAATAGTAATAATAAAGATAAAGAAAAAGAAAGGAAGGATATAATATATAGTAGGGGGGTAGGGCTATATGCGCGCGGCCCGTACGCGTAGATAAGTTATCCTCGCGTAGTATAATAAGATCCGGGCAAAGCCTGGATCCTTTATATACCCCCCTGGCTATAGTTACCCCGCTTAATATAAAAGGGCGGAAAAAACAAAATCCGCACGTCGCCCCAACCTATTATAACCTAGGGATTAAAATAAGATAATATAGACGCGTACCCCCTATAATATCTATAATATCTATATACTATAATAGACGCGGAGTATTACTAGAATTATATAAATTAAAAACTTACCTATAATAACCTATACCTAGCCTAGAAAAAGAACTATATTAATAACCCCTAGCCTATCGCCCGTATAGGCAATAGGGACTTTTATTATAAAAGGGGATTTAGATAATAAAGATAATACTAGCCCTAAGGAGGTCCCCTGCCTATATACCTTATGCATAGGTAATTTATGCAATAATAGCGAGGCTAAATGCGTACGCGGGCGGGGAGCCGCCTATACGATATACTATTAGCAGCAGAGATAGTGCTTATAGGAAAGGCACCTCTTCGCCGCTAACGTATATCTATAGCAGCTAGTTTATAACTTGCAGGAGATATTATAGGCAGGACGAGCTATTTTAGTCCTAGCTCGAGTTTATAGCAGTAATACCCCTAGCTAGCGCGCCGTTTTAACGCTAGCATTTTAGGCCCGCGTAGAGAGGCTGCAGAATATGCTTGCTGCGGCCTATCTTGCGCCTTAGCCGACCTAAGACGCGTTCGCCCCCCTAGCCTCGCCTAGTAATAATAATAATAATAATAGCAATACACTAGTCCTAGCCTCTACTGCTATTATAATACCTGCCTACCCTATTACCCCCTAGCGTAGAATAAACCTAGCTATAGCAGTAATATACTAATAGCAGTAGTAATAGTAGGGCTTAATCGCCTACGAGCTAAATAGTTTTGCTACTCGGTAGGAAGAGGCTCTCTACTACTAGGCGGATATTTAATAAGCAATCCTAGATAACTAGGAGTAGTAGCGGGCTAATATACGCTAGGCTAACGCTATAATACTTGCTGCCCTATAGGGGCTTATAGCCGTATTATCCCCGCTAGTATTAGCTAGGTCTAGGTTTATACTATCCTCCTTAGCTAATTCCCTAACGCAGCCCTCCCCCGCCTTATAACGCCCTACTACTAATACTACTAGCACTGCGCATAGCTATATCTGCTATAGATTGCTTAATATACTAACCTATGCCTGCTAGACTAGCAATCTAAACCCGCGGGGCTAATAGACGCAGCTAGAGGAGGATAAGGTAGAGGAGGCGTAAAAGGGGGAGAGGGGGGAAAAGGGGATAAGGCAGAAGCAGTAAGTAATAAAGAGAGGAGGGGTAATAGTATAATAATACGTAGCTAAATATACTAGGGTTTATTATATATATACGCGTTACTAAACTTAGCCTTGAATTATAATAATACCTTATAATTCTATATACTCTTTAAAAGCTCCTAGATAAGCGTTATATAGCTATACTACTTAATAAGAATAGAATAGCATAGTAGTAAGTTTGCTAACTACTAACCCTAAGTATTCTTAGCAGCGAGTACTTTTTTAACCTCCTACTTATTAAGGGATAGGTCGTTATTAGATAAATAGAGAGCAGGGTCTAGCTAGGAATTAGTATATAACTATAAGGGCAATAAGTCTAACGCAGCGCGTTTAAGCAGGTTAATATAGAAAATAGGGTAAATACTTTATAGCGTATTAAGCATAATAGTTAGAAGGGATAGGATAGTAATAATATAGTATTTAGCCTAGAAATAGTTAAGCTTCCTAGAGGGATAGTTAGAGCAAATATAGTATATATCTAGCTAAATAAGATTACTAACCTAGAACCTCTTAGCTAGATAACGCATAGTATTAGAAGAGTCCTGCTACTATTACTATACCTATGCAATACTAGCCTATACTAGGTCTATCCCCTCCTTAAAGTGCTAGAGGAAGGTAATAGCACGCCCTTTAAGCAAGGCAGAGGAAGCTAATAAGGACTGCTCGATTTTAATTAAGGGAATATTAAACTTATATAAGAGGCGATTTAGGCTAAGCTTAGTAACTAATAACTTGCAGTTATTTAATATAAGCTAGCAGGCAAGGAGGTAGTCTAGCTAATCTAACTAAAAAAAGGCTATTATATAGCAGAGGATAGCCTATACCTCTTAGTTAGTACGCTCTATACTGCTATTTATTTATAGGTAATAAGACGTAGATAGGAGCTGCTAGACCCTAATAAGATAGCAGAGTTCGGACTAGAAACTCCTAGTCTAATTTAAACTATAATCCGAGATTAACTATATAGGGAAGCTATAAAAGCGCTACTAGGTTAAAACAAAATAACGCGTATAAGCCTTAGCGTCTATAGACGTTATAGCCTTAAGCTAAACGTACTTAAAAAGCTAGTCTATAATAACTATAAGAAAACGCAGGGAGTTAGGAGAGTTAGCTAAAAGGTTAGTTATAAAATTAATAGAGATTATAAACTAGAAATAGTTAGTAATTAGGAGGGGTTAAAAAAGGCCCTAATAATAGCAATAGTAGAGGTAATCCCTATAGTAATAATAATTGCATATAAAACGCGCGATATCTTTAGATATCCCCTCTTAGTAAAAGTCGTATTAGAGGAGTTAAAATATAATATTCTTCCTAGGGTAGCTAGCAAAAGGCGAGTTATAAACGCGCTAGATTAAGGATATAGTAAGAGGTTCCTAGCAGGGGACTTAGAGATAGCTATAAAATTATAGGAAGCTAGTAGCAGAAATAGTATAATCTGCTACTTATTCGCAAGTATAAGCTTTAGGGGGGAACCTTTTTGCTGCTAAGCGTAATATATCGAGGCAGATAATATATAATAGGTTATACTATAAAGCAGAATACTATAACTCCTATAAGTATACGTTAGGGAAAGGAGTTAGGGAATTAGTAATATTAAGGGGAGGAATAGAAGCTACTAATAAAGAGGGAGGATAGTCTAGCAAGGAGTTAGTCGCAAGAGGCAGAGAAGGAACCCTAGATATAGGCTAGCAAGGAATACGCGCCTGCTAATAAGGGACGCTCGCCTATAGCAGAGCTATCTAAAAAGCACGAATCGAGAGGGGCTATATAATCCGGCTAAAATAAGAGGGCGTATCGCAGTACTCCTAATCGCGCTAGGAAAAAGCATTAAGACGCGCTGCCTATAAGCTAGGGCAGTAATAAAAGTAAAAGTTAAATAAAAATAATATCTTAGCCTATTATGCCTAATATTCTAATATCTCCTTAAGGGTAGTAAAGTACTTAAGGGCCTTATAATCTATTAAGATTATAAAAGGCTTAGCTATACTATGCAGCTTAGCCGACTAGGCTTTAAGGCAGGCAATAATAGCAAGGACCTCCTTATTATAGATAGTATAATTCCTCTCTATAAGTTAAAGCTTCTAGGAAAAGTACGTAATAGGGCAGAGGATTTTATCCTTCCCTATCTGCAATAAGTAGCTACTAAGTGCCTTACTAGAGCAGTCTATTTTAATAACTATTAGCTAGCAAGGATCCTACTATACTAGGATAGGATAAGTAATAAACGCGGCCTTAAAGTAGTTAAAGGCTGCCTAGTACTTAGCTATTTATTAAAAGGGCATATTATAACGCGTTAGATTAATAAGAGGGGCTATAATATAAGAGAAGCGAGGGATAAAGTCGCAATAGAAGTTCGCAAAGCTAAGAAAACTACGGATACCTCGAATATAGGAAGGCGCCTCCTAGTTATATATTGCAGCTACTTTATCTAGGTTAGGACGTATCTTGCGGCTAGCGTATATAATAAATCCTAGGTACTTAACCTCCTTAACTGCAAAAGCATACTTATTAATATCTAGAAATAAACCTACAGCCTATAACTTAGCTATAATAGCCTAGACCTTACCCTAGTAGTTAGCACGTAATCCTCCGGAATAGATTAAAATATTATCGAGATACGCTATAATAAAGTCGCCTAGGGACGTGCCTAACGCGTTATTAATATATTGCTAAAAAGAAGCAGGCGCTTTAGCAAGGCTAAAAGGGCAAATAAGCTATTTAAAAAGCCTAAACTAGGTACGGAACGCTATTAGGTATTTATTACCCTCTATAATACGCAGCTTATAAAAGGCAGTACGGATATCTAACTTTATAAACTAATAGGCGCTAGAAAAGCTGCGCAGCGTTTCTTTAATTAAGGGAAGCGGGTAGCAATCCTGCTTTATAACCTAGTTTAAAGCGCAATAATCGATATAGAAACGCTAGCTACCCCTAGGCTTTTTAGCGAGAAGGATAGGAGCGGCCGCTAATAATAAGCTTGCGCGAATCCACCCCTTATTTATTAGGTTAGTAATTTGCTAGCAAACTTCGAAAAGGTATTCCTGTAGCATATTATATAAAGGGCCCTATAGGAGAGCAGGCAAGGAACTATCTAGGTTATAATATAGGCAAATATAGTAATCCTAGCTGCTATAGTAAAATAGCAGGGCGCTAGCCTTCTTCTTGCTAAAAAGGTTAGCAAAGTTAGAGACTTTAGATAGGAAGGGAATTATAGGGGGCGCTTTAGGAGTAGGGGTAATACGGAGCGCTAATAAGATCTCGCATAGGCTAGTCGTAAGGAACTAGAAACCCTTAGGATAATAGGTTTCCTAGCGAATAAGGCTAGTAAAAGTAGAGCCTATAATAGCAACTATAGGGTTAGAAACCTAATAGGCGGCGCTGCTATAAATAACTAGGTTATTTGCAGAATAGATAATTAACTCGCGCCTGCTAGCGCGGACTAATACGTTATAACGCGTAAGCTATAGGGTGCTAAGAATAAATTCCTATATTAGCCTAGGGATTAGGTATGCAATAATAGGCATAAGCTACCTATTAATATTAGCAATAAAACGCACGATATCCTAAATTAATAATATCTCCTTAAAATAACTATCCTAATCTCGACTAATCGAAATAGCTATCCGGACTATACGCAGCTAGGAAAAACATACTCTCTTAAGCTAGTAATATTAAACTAGCGATTCGCTTATAGCAGCGTAGCAATTATAGTTATAGTCTGCCTGCGTATCGATAAAGGTAGTAGAGTTTATAAGTATAGGAAAAAGAAAAAGCATAGTATTTATATCCCTTTTAATTTCCTTAAATTGCGTTACTAAACTACTATTAATATCCTTAACGCAACTACTTGCCCCTAGCAAGAGACTTATTATAAGGGTAGTATATTTCCCGCCTAGCCTAGAGAAGCATTAGAAGTATTTACTATATCTATAAAACGTACGCGCAATATAAATAGGCAATACGCTAGATAGAGGTTATAGGACTTTAGGAAGTGCTTAGAGATGCTATAGCAAAGGCATATACTATTAACGCAGCGCTGCTTAACTATATCCGAGCTAACCTATATTGCTTAATAGCAGGTATTAGACTATTGCGGATAGCAGGCAGCAGGTTAAGAGGAAGTGCCCGCGCTATAGATATCCGTTATTAGGGTATTAGGGCGTAGACGCGTCTAGCTAGCTAGAGGAGCCCCTTTAGTATTAAAACGAGCCTTAAGGCGGAAGGCTTCGATATTAATAACGATAGACCTAATACGCGTTACTGCCCTAGCGTAGTTATTATAAGGGATATTACGCCTAATATAGTATTAACGTAATTTAAAGGAGAGGGAGTAATAAAGGCGTTAGACTTTAATAACCTCGTTTTATAAGGCCCTACTTAATAGGGATAACTTAGCTTTAAATTAGATAAGAAAATCCAAAAAGGACTTAGTAAGGCGCTATATAAGTTTCTCTAGCTCTGCTATAGCCGTCTGCTAATAGTAGGGGTCTGTAAAGATACTATTAAAGTAGTTAAGGAAATACTCCGTATTATATCTATATTCCTCCCCTTACTTAAAAAAAGGGGCTACCTTAGCCTATATAGATAGCGCAAAGTACTAGTATAAAAACACCTACTAGTTATAGGCGGTACTAATAAACTCCTAGTTAGCAATAAGCTTATACGCTATAAGGGAGCGCTATGCTAGGAATAATATCTTATCTCTATTAAATAGCGATCTAGGCAGCAGCGGCTTGCGCTTAGGGCGGCTCGACTACGCTATTGCCTATTGCTCTAACCGTAGTATAGTATCCTGCTACTATAAAACGATTTATTAAAGCTTAGCTACCTGCTAAGATAATTAAAGGTATATATTAGAGTCCGCTATAGTAGAAAAAGAAAGCAAAAAGGAAATTAATCTTTATTATTTATAAGGGTCTAGCCTAGTGCTGCTATAGAATAGCGACCTAAATAGTAATAATAAAGATAAAGAAAAAGAAAGGAAGGATATAATATATAGTAGGGGGGTAGGGCTATATGCGCGCAGCCTGTACGCGTGGATAAGTTATCCTCGCGTAGTATAATAAGATCTAGGCAAAGCCCGGATCCTTTATAGCAGCCGAGGAAAGAAAGGCTTTAAGCATATCTTGTGCTATAAGGTTAATAATATGCGCTATACAGCGTATATTACCTTTAAAGCTCTCCGAAAAAAAGCTATAATAAGCCTCTTTATACGAGTTAGCAAAGGTATTATTATTACTAGCGTTATCTCTCGTAAAGCTATAAGAAATTAGTAAAAAAAACAGGTAAGTATAAAAACACATACCTAAAAATAGTCGAATAATTTAAAGCTAGATAAGGGCTTAAAGCTAAAAGAGCTTCTTAAAGAATATAAACGCTAGTATATTGTTCGGATAATTCGTAGAAGCCTAGGTTTTTTAATATTAGTTTAAAAAAAATTAAAAAAATAAACTTACTTATAAGGTAATAGTTTAACGTAAAATCCGAAGAGATATACGTTAAAATAATACTAATATACGCAGCCTGAGCATTAGAAGTCCAGATATTAAACGTTAAGTTAAATAATCCGAAGTTTTTAATATATTAATTCAGCTTATTATTAAGCAAATTTCGTATTTCTTCGAATTCTTTACTTAAAAGCTCTTTAATTTTTGCTAGGTAGATTTTTAGATAGTCCCTATTTTAAAAATTAGTAATAAAAGTTAAAATAAATAAATAAATAAAATAACTTAAAAATAACTTACTAGTTATAAAACGTTAAAAGCTCTAAAAAAGAGTCCGAGCTTATAGCGTTAAAAGAAATATTATTGCTTATTAAAAAGGATAAAATCCTTTTATAAGCCTCGGTTAAATTAAACTAAAGTTATTGTTTTTTAATATATATTCTTTAAAAAAAACTAGTCTTTCTCCTTAAGGCTTGAAAAACCCTTTAGCGTTCGTAGGTCTTAAATCGGGATTCGTTTGTAGACTCGTTCGTAGGGTTATAATTAAAGGTTCGTTCGTCTTATTCTCTCTTTTATATCTCTCTCTCTCTAGCTCTATAGCAATAATATAAGAATAATAATAATAATCTCCCCTCTATCCTTTCCTCCTTACCCCTTTTCCTCCCCTCTTTGCCTCCTTCCCGATAACCTCCTTCTAACAAAACAGGGCATTTTTAATCGCGATCGTCCCGATCGCTAGTTTTAGCCTTCTTTAACGCTCTTTTATAGCTTTAAGTAATATAATCGTATATATGCGATATAGCTAGCTGCAATAGTTCTCGGATAGCTATAGTTATTTCTAGGCCTTAAAAAGCCTTATTTATAGCTATTTAAATTGCATCTCTTACTATATCCTTATTAATAGTAGTTATCTCCGTTTATTGCAGAACCTTTTTAAATATCTCTTTTATAGCGTTATTATTTACTATAGGAAGCGGTTTCTTAAGCTAAATAGAAGTCTAGTTTAGAATTCGTAGCAGCTTATTCCTTACTAGTAAGATTAGCCTTTCTAATTCCTCTATTGCAACTATCTATCTAATTGCCCTCTTAGTCTTAAAAGTATTCTAGAACTCTATTCTCTATTATTTAATAATAGTAGTTATTATAGACCTTTATTCTATTAGAGCTATCTAGTACTTTTCGATCTAATTTGCTATTATAATTCTCTATTTAGCTAGCAATAATTCAAATGCTTCCTATTTATTTATCGCAACGCGTGCGTTAGAAATAGTCCGTTTATTCTATAGTAGTAGCACTTATATCTATGCAGGATAAATCGCTAAAATAGTCGAAGAATAGTTTGCAGCCGGAATATTAGTAGATAATGCAACCTTAGCTAAAGGTCGATTAGTCGAATTAGTTATAGCTAATAATATAGGTTATGCTACTATATATAAAGGTTAATTTGCCGAAATATTTGCGGATAACGTAGGCTATCTTTTTATTAGTATCTCTAACTATCCTCTACTAATATTTGCCTAAGCTAGTATTATTTTAACTAGAATAATTATTAGTATTAGAATAGCTAAGGCTATAAGAGGGTATTGCTTTAGAGTTATTATCTTAGCTAAAGGAGTCGATAGTCTAGTTAGGGTAATCGCTAATTTAACTAGAATAGTCGTTAGCATTAGAATAGCTAAGGCTATAAGAGGGTATTGCTTTAGAGTCGTTATCTTAGCTAGAGAAGTCGATAGTCTAATTAGGGTAATTAGAGCTACTAATACTAAGGTATACTCGCTAAGATTATTGTTATCTATATCGGTATCTATATTAGCGATCTGCTCTATCTTATTAGTTTAGCTTCTCTTAATATCTTTATAGCCTAAATCCTTAGATTCCTACTATATTAGTAGCGTTAAAAGCTAAGCAACGCGTTTTTCGAGTACTTTTTTAATATCCTAATTTGCTCTAAACTCTAAGACCTTTTTCGCATCCTATAATCCTGCTTTTAAACTAGGCGTTATAATAGACCGCTCTTGCTCTAATCTATTACTATATAAATTCTATTTTAATATAGCTACGCCTATAACGTCTATATTATTTACTCCTATTAGCTTATCTCCTATTATCTAGTTAATAGAAACTACTATTCGATAATATAGCTTCTATATTATTTTTATAAATTTAGAGCTAGTAGTTAACGGAAGAGTATCCTTTATAGTTTTTATCCTCGCAAGAATCTTATATACTATTAGGTATTAGCTAAGGTTATTATTTTTATCTATAATTAGGTTATTTATAAAGTAATATATAGTAAGATATATCTCCTAAAAGTCGTCCGTTCGAATAGGCTAGTTTTTAAGGAGGATATCTCTTATAATATCCTTATTAGCCTGCTAAAAACTCTAGATATTATTAAATAGGGTAGCTAGAGAGTCTTCTAGCTATATAGCACGTGCTATACACTATGCAACTTAATCTCTTTTTGCTGCTTATTTTCCTAATATATATCTATATAGGGTTTTTATTATAGGGGTAATCTTAAGATTTTTTGCGATTTTTGCCTTCTAGTCTTGCCTTATCTTATTAGAGAACTATTCCTAGCATCTATTATACTCCTTTTTTATAACTATATACTATACTATAATAGTAGGGTCTTTTATTAGGTTAATATCTTTTAATTCTAGGTATCTTGTAATCGCTATTTTTCCCTATAAGGAAGATTAAAAGAAATAAGGATAGCAATAAAAAGGGAAGAGAAAGGCAATAATAAGGAAGGGAAAAAAATAATAACGTTTAATAACGTTAAGAGGTAATAGCAGCGACTATTTTTCCTACTAGGGAAGATTAGAAGAAGCGATAATAAAAGGCAGCGACTATAAAAGGGAAAAAGAAAGGCGATAATAAAGAAAGACGAAGAAAGACGATAATAAAGGAACGCAAAGGCGTCGATAAAGAAAAGCGAGAAGAAAGAAGAAACGAGAAGGCGTCGATAAAAAAAGGCGATAATAAGGAAAGACGATAATAAGGAAGAAAAGACAAAAAGGCGTAGCGTTAATAAAGAAAGGCGATAATAAGGAAGAAAGGACGAAAAGGCAATAATAAAGAGAGGTAAAAGAAATAAAACAAAAAGGCGGGAGGCAATAAAGTAAATAGTAAGTCTAGGTTTAAGGATATAAATAGAGTATTAGAGAGCATTAGCTAGTTAGTTATTAGTTGCAAAAGACGATAATAAAATAAATATTAGGAATCCCTCCCCCCCTCTTTTTAATAGCAGTTATTCTCCTTCTTCTTCCTAGTTAGTTCCCTATTAAGTCGCTATATCCTATATTACTAATCGTAGTAGTATTAGATAAGCCCTCTGCGGAATAAACAGCTTTAAGTTATTAATATATAGCTTTTATAGAGTTTGCTAACTAATAATGCTTTAAATTATATACGTAATAGATAATACTACCTTTATAATAACTAATAAGTTATCCTAAGTTATTAAAAACTTGCTATAAGATATATTAGACTTATCCTATTATTCCTAAATAAAATCTCTGACTCTTAGGGTACGACGAGCTTTTGCAGCGTTCTTCTAGGCATTATAGTTAGCTACTAAATCCCTAATCTTATCCCTTTCTTCTATAATATTAAGTACTAAATCTCGAGTTAATTCGTTATCTAGTTCTATAGTTTCTAACTTAGAGGGCTCCTCTAGACCTCGTTTAGAGTATATAATAACGGGATTAAACCCTAATATAGCCTTTGCTAGACTAACACCTAACGATTTAACTAGTCTTAAGTTAAGGACGTTAGCAATCTAAGGCAACGCCTTATACTATACTTCTAACGAGATGCCTGCTCGCTCTAGACTCTATTTTCGCAGTTAATTTTTTATATAACCGAATATACTTTTCTGCTAGTCCTATACTCTAGGGATAAGAAATCAGTCTAAACTTCTATTTAAATTTATATCTTATAGCTATATCTTCGACTACTATATTAGCAAAATAGCGGCCGTTATTAAAGTAGATAGCTCTCGGCTATCTAAATATTAGACTCTAATAATGCATCTATACGTTAGCTACCTCTATGCTAGTCGCGTTCTTATAGGCCTATGCTAGCAAGAAACGAGTAGTATAATCGATAGTAACTAGAATATACTAATATCCTTTCGCACTAACTAGAGTAATTAGTCCTAAGAAATCGACTACTACTATTTCCTAGGGCTTATATATTACGACTTAACTATAGATCGTTTTAGGCAATCTTAGTATAGTTTATTAGCATACTATGCATAAAATATAATAGTAAATAACGTCGGACCTCTTAGTAGGCTACTACGAATATCCCTTTAGGTTTGCTAGAGTCTTTTCTTTAGCAAAGTAACCTAATATATTATAAGCCTGTTATAACTATATTTGCATATCTATCTAGAGATAATATTTAGCCTAATATCTATTAGCTTCGATATAATATAGGATTTTATTCTAAATCCTATATTTAATTGCTACTCGTTAAACGCTGCGATATCTTTTATTTAGCAGAGCTTAGATACTATCTACTAAGAATAAAACGATTTTACTATACTATAAGTTACTTAACTATATTAATATTACCGCACGGAGATATAATGCCTCTCTACTAGTTAGTAGTTCCTTATTTAGCATTTATATAGCTTTTACTATATTAAGCAATAGAGTTAACTAGCCTTCTATCTTCGGCGCGTTACTTCTTAGATTATTATATAGACGAGATATTCTATCCGCAATACGAATAATCTTTATAGTATTCGGTCGGTAAATATATTTAATATCCCTCTCCTATAGCATATTAATCTATCTTGCGACCTTCCTATATATTTTAGCTATATTAGTTATAGAGTTAATAATACCTTTATAGTTAGTATATATTTTTAGTAAATATAGGGAGGTATTAATTATCTATTAGCACTCTCTAATAGCATATATAATAGCTAATATCTCTTTTTCGGGCATTAAGTACTATTATTTAGAATTGCTTAAACGAAAAGATATCTATATAATAATTTTAACGCTCTAGAAATTAGAGTCCCTAATAGAGGTCCTATCTAGGTAGTTATCTAATTAATAGAGGACTGCTCCTATACCTATATCGGAGGCGTCTATTGCTAGATAGAATTATGCATTAGTATGCGCCCTAAACGTTGCATTATTCTATACTGCCTAGCATAAGAATCGTAGTGCTTCCGCTGCCTTAGGGGTCTAGTTTAGTTATTCCCTCCGATAGGCTTCTAACTAAACTAACTTGCATTCTAATAGCGTTATCTTATTTATCTCTTTAAAAAAGGCCTCTTTAATAATTCGGGCTTAATCTGCCCTGCCTAGAATAAAACGTCTTAAAAACAGCGTTAACTATAATACTATTTAAACTTCTTCCTAACTCTAGGGAGGGTATTATTTAAAGTATTCGCCTAATTAGGCAAACCTCTTCCGATATTTAGCTCTTAGTCTAAAACGCCCTGCCTCTAACTTAAATCTAACGGACTTAGCGGAACTATTAAACAATATAGTCTTCTTTCTAGCTAACCTAATAGGTGCCTAGGCTACCCTTAGAAAGTACTAGTACTAAAGGAAGTTATAATAATCCTTAAACGTTTTACTAGCGAGATTATAATCGTCTATATATACAAATATAGATATAAGGTAGGCTATTATAAATCCTAATAAAGTCGGATATTCTACCTAATCTTCTAATACTAACCTTCTAAAGGCGATATCCCTATATCTTGCGTATATTAAGGGTGCACCTATTAACCCCTAGGGTATATTTATATATTCCTATATTCTATTAGGCGCTATAAACCCTGTTTTATATATATCTTTAGGCTATATCGGGATCGACTAGAACCTATTCGATACGTCTAATTAGGAGAAAATAGTAGGGCGTTTAATATAAGCTTAATCTAGGTCTACTTCTAAATTATAATAAGGGTACCCTAGTTTAATAGTATTCCGATTAATATCCCGATAATTATAAATAATTCTCCACGCAGTAGGATCTAGTAGATGCTTCTTTATAAACAACGTCCTAGCTACCTATTTGGTATTATAGCCGATTAGTCTAATTATATTAGCCTCCTCTATAGTCGGGAATACCTTACCTGCAAAAATCCGCTTTAGCTAACTATATCTTATCTATTTAAATACTACTAGCATAGCCCCTTCTTTTAATTTAATACGATAGGTAATTAGCTAGGTAGGTTAGATCTCCTTAAGCGTGCTAATAAAACAATCTTTATAAGTAAAATATAACCTTTTAACGCGTTCTTTTTATTCGTTTATTATAACGCAATCTCCTAGAGTAATTAAGCTTTATTTAAACTATTCGTCTACCTTCTCTATTAGAGTCTCTAACAGAGGGCGAATAACTAGATCCGATATAGTACCTTAATATAGTATTAGTCTTAAAGTACTATTAGATGCTTTAGTCGCTATACTTACCTATCTAATATATACTATGCATTCTTTATCCTATAATCTATTATCTTTCTCTATTTTCTCCTAGTCTAGTCGATATTGCGGATATTTTAAGAAGGTCTATAACGTCCTAACCTATTTTTTAGTCGAATTTTCTATTAGCTATATCGATTTCCTCCTAGTTAGATAGCTCCTCCTAAAGCAACTCCTCTACTCCTAGTAGTTATTTTAGACACTTAAGCAATCGTCTATTCGTCCGTTCTATTACCTCTATTTGCTACTCTAGTCCTATAACTTTATAAGCCTTTTTCTATATTAACTCCGGAAGCACTGCCTTTAGTTATCGAGCGACTAAAGTCGCTATTCTTCTTTCGATTTAAGGCTATAATACTATATCTCTCCTATTCCTTACTATCTTCTACTGCCCCTCTAATTGCCTTTTTTAGGAGGTAGCTATTAGTTTTTTAGTAAATTACCTACTTAGGAAGCTAGTTGCTTTGCAATAGCTAATAAGATATCTTCTACTTCCTCTAGAATAGGTCTATTATCTTCTATAAAGATAATCTTATTATTGTCTTTAATAGCCGGTTTCGGATATTTTAGTACGCAAGGCGTCTTACTATCTAGCTTAAATAGATTAAGGGCTAGGAAAATTAATATAATCTATAGTATGCCCTCTAGTCTAGTTATCTCTAACTATTCCTTAGCATAATATTCGATTACTTTAATACGCCTTAGCTAAACTCGTCTTAGCAGGATATCCTAATCGTTATAGCTACCTAAAATATAAGCCTTTATATTAGCTAGTATGCCTGCTACTATAACTCTTAGGTATATAACCCTCTTAATAATAGCAAGCTTATTATTAGCTATTTAAACAACTCCTAGTTAAGATAGCTAAATAACTAGCAGGCTATTTTTAGCTATAAAGGCTTCGTTTACTAAGTTAATAGTAGAACCTCTATCTAGCATAATAGCCGTATACTAGTATCCTTCTATATAGCCCTCGATATAACTTAGAGTAGATAGAACCGCTTCCGCTAGTTATGCTATATTTCTCTATACTACTTAGGCTGCCGCTTTGCAAGATAAGATATTAGCTAGTAAGTCCCCCTCTTTCTTACCTATTAATTCCGATTTAAATAGTTAAATCAGGTTTACTACTACTTCTCTACCTTTAGCAGATTTAATCCTTTATTAATACTATATTAAACGATTAAGTTAGGCTTAAATAGATAGCGTTACCTAAAGCAATTAAAGGATACTTAGAGTTACTAGGGTATCTTTTAACTGTTCGCCTAATTTAAATAATAGGACGTTATATTCCTTAGTTGCACTTATTTTCTCTAATTTGTAGCGTTTTTTCGTTAGTTTAGGTCCCTCTTTATTTAGCTTACTAATATTCGGGGAAGCATCTCTCGGAGTTAGAGTCAGAGTATCCCTTAGAGCTAGGCCTTTGCCCGTATTATTATCTAGCTATACTAAATAACCTCGAACCTCCTATTCTAATTCCTCTTTTTGCAATTTATCTATATTATCGAGGTTAAATATTACCCTAGGGCGCGGTTTAATAATATAACCCTGTATTAGTTAACCTATAGGTGCCTTTTTACTGCAATAAGGTAGCTAGTTATCTAGTCGTTAGGTAGTATTTGCGTAGGCAATATTATTAGTATTATTAGCTATAGTTAAATTAAGTCCTTTTACCTTAATTTTTTTCGCAACTAGCGTCTATAGCTTTGCTATATATCCCGTTAGAGGTCTTATATTAGCGTTAGGTCTAATAATAGTAAGGCTCTTAGCTATTAGGCTAGAGCCTTAGCCGTATCTTAACTATTAATAGCGCTCTTCCTTTATCTCCTCGGAGTTCTATTCTTAATAAGCCTTTCTTTCCTAAAAGGCCTCCCTATTAAATAGTATAGTTAATAGATAGTTCTATCCTATATAACCCTACTTACTATACTTAAAACAAAACTATAAATCCGGGTTCGGAGGTTAATAACGAGGTCCTATACCTAGTAGTCTAGGAGCACGCGACTATTATAATAGCAGTAGTTAGCCCTAGCGTCCTAGGTTCTAGTTGCCTTGCTAACCTAGGCTAGATAGGCCAGATATCCCCTATATAGCTAAATACCTACTAATATTATAGTTACCTAATTGCTAGCATTTACTTAATTTAGCCGTAACTATAGTATTAGACTATTCTATTAGTTTAGCTATCTTTATTATTATCTCCTGCTGCTTTGCTATAACCCTCTAAGGGTCTATCTTAATAGCTAGTATACTATCTATATCTCTCTCGATCTTTTCTAATACTATATCCCGGAGGTTAAATATAGTTATCTAAATATTAGTCTAAGTTAAATTAGTTACTGCTATAGACGATTTCTATTTGCTATTAATATATAAACGTTTAATAATAGCCCTTTTATACTATTTATCTTAGTCCGCCCCTTAGGTTATTCGGTTAAGGAAGTTAGTAAGGAGAATATATCGAGTCTCTAATCTTACCCTCCTATATAAACCTTTAGCCCTTTTAGCGTATGCTACTAACGTCTTACCTTATTCCCGACTAAATTCGTACGCTTTTGCAATAAGCGTACTCTCTAAGATAGGGTTAATTTCTTTAAACTTAGCTAAAAATAAGGCTATTAAATCCGACTAAGTAATATCCTTATTATCTAACTTATTATACTATTCGGCTGCTTTACTATATAGGCTAGAGGAGAAGATTTCTCGAATAACTATATTATAAGCCGTCCCCGTAATGCCTACTAATACTATATTAGCGTTATACTAATTAAGGTACCTCTTAGCTAAGATATTTTTCAGATATCCTATAAATAGCTTAAGTCCTAATAGTAAAGCCGACGCTATATTAATAAAACGTTTATTATCTATCTAGGGCTAGGAGACTTAGGAGACTTCGTATAGAACTTATATCTCTAACGTCCCCGGGGTATATACGCTCTTAGATCTGCTAGATAGCTCTCCTATAGTCCGACGTCGAGGATATTCTAGCTTCCTTTTTCGTAATCTAGGGGACGATATATAGTATTCTTCTATGCAAACTTCTCCGGAAGCTTTAAATCTTACCTTAATATTCCTCTTCCTTACTTACCTTAACTACCTTCTGCGATAATAATAAAAGATAAAAAAGGGAAGTCTCCTGCACCCGCAAAGGTAGGCTCCCCTCTCCTATTTTGCTAATACTATCTTACCTTCCCTCGTTAACTAAGGTAGGGCGTTATCCTACTTCTTACTATAATAGGCAGCAACCTGCTAAACCTACTTAAACGGAACTAATTAGGAAGCACCCGCTTAACCTAATTAGAATCTAGTCGACTTCCTAATCTAGTAAGTCTCCTTGTTTTACTACCCCTTAATCCCTTAGGACTAAATCGTAATGCAGCTATATAACTAGCTATTAAATCCTAGCCCGTATAATAACGCGCTAAATCCTAGTCTTATTACTATAAAAAACCCTTTAGCGTTCGTAGGTCTTAAATCGGGATTCGTTTATAGACTCGTTCGTAGGGTTATAATTAAAGGTTTATTCGTCTTATTCTCTCTTTTATATCTCTCTCTCTCTAGCTCTATAGCAATAATGTAAGAATAATAATAATAATCTCCCCTCCATCCTTTCCTCCTCACCCCTTTTCCTCCCCTCTTTGCCTCCTTCCCGACAACCTCCTTCTAACAGGCTCTAAAAAAATAATTAGTAAATAAGTAAATAAGTAAATAAGTAAATAAGTAAATAAGTAAATAAGTAAATAAGTAAATAAGTAAATAAGTAAATAAGTAAATAAGT